>CM060350.1:6583609-6586109 GCA_030674155.1 Stramonita haemastoma
TGTCACTGTCACTGTCCTTGTTACTATCATTGTCACTGTTATTGTCATTGTCATTGTCACTGTCGTTGTCACTGTCATGATCACTGTCATTGTCACTGTCATTATCACGGTCACTGTCAGTGTCACCGTCACCGATATTGTCACTGTGACTGTCACTGCCATTGTCACTGCCACCGTCACTGTCACGGCTGTAGGGTTTTCCAGCCCCTGGCCTGACAAACAGACAGTCAGTCAGCACACCAGCAACAGGGAGTGGCTATGGCTCCGCCGTCCTGTCTGACACCTGCTTCAATGCAACCCCCCCCCCCCCCCCACACACACACACACACACACACTGCAGGAAGACACACGCCCATAGAGAGAAGGATCGGACAGATTGATACGTGTTCTCTCTCTCTCTCTCTCTCTCTCTCTCTCTCTCTCCTCTCTCTCTCTCTCCTCTCTCTCTCTCTCTCTCTCTCTCTCTCTCTCCTCTCTCCTCTCTCTCTCTCTCTCTCTCCAGCACACACATACACATGTGCGCAGGCGGGCGCAAAAGAAACAGAAAAGGACCATATTACACTGCCCACACTACACTACCCACACTACACTGCCCACACTACACTGCCCACACTTCACTGCCCACACTACACTGCCCATACTACACTACCCACACTACACTACCCACACTACACTACCCACACTACACTGCCCATACTACACTACCCACACTACACTGCCCATACTACACTGCCCACACTACACTACCCACACTACACTGCCCATACTACACACTACCCACACTACACTGCCCACACTACACTGCCCACACTACACTGCCCACACTACACTGCCCACACTACACTGCCCATACTACACTGCCCACACTACACTGCCCATACTACACTGCCCATACTACACTACCCACACTACACTGCCCACACTACACTGCCCACACTACACTGCCCACACACTACACCAAACAAAATCTAAGGCCAAAAAGGAAAAATGGGTATAAAAAAAATAGTAATGACAACATAGCAAGAAACCAAAAGACAGCGACAGTAACAACCGACAGAGGAACCCACCACAACCACCCCCCACCCCCACTCCCCCCAAAAAACCCTAACAAAACAACAACAAAAAACCCAACCAACCAAACAAAAAGCAAACAGCCTCACGCAAAACACACAAAATACGTAATACGAAGTTCCTTTTCCCTCCCTCTGCCGCCATCCCCCCTTTAAAAAACAACAACAGAAACAACAACAAAAAAGTAAACAAAAACAAACAAAAAACTGCAAAGTAATCCCAACAGACACATGTCCACGTGTAATAATGACCTTAAATATTGTTACACGTACGCGTGTACTCATTCGTTTTCAATCTCTAAGTACAAAATGAATGATGAAATCAGAGAGAGAGAGAAAGGGAGCAAAGGTCAATGTGACGACCTTTGAAAGCAAAGTCCAGAGAAAAAATTCTATAACAGACTGAAAAGTTGGATAACCAGCATTAACACCTGGCGATAGACACACAGATAGACGTCTGTAACCACACACACACACACACACACACACACACACACACACACACACACACACACACACACACACACACACACACACACACACACACACACACATTCTTTTCCATTGTCCTCGATATAAAAAAAAGAATTAAACACACACACACACACACACACACACACACACACACACACACACACACACACACACACACACACAACACACACACACACACACACACATACACACACACACACACACACACACATTCTTTTCCATTATCCTCGATATAAAAAAAGAATTAAACACACACACACCAACACACACACACACACACACACACCACACACACACACATATATATATATATATATAATATATATATATATATATATATATATATATATATATATATATTATTTATTTATTTATTTATTTATATTTATTTATTTAACAATCTGCCACTTATGTACGACTTTTTAAAATCGCTGATGTATAGGAAGGACGGTGGCAGACGTTCGCCTGCCAATATGTAAATCGTGAGTTTCTGGGTTCGTACCCAGCCTCGCCCTTTCTTCCCAGTTTGACGAAAAAATCGAACTGAATGTCAAAGTCATTCGGATGAGACTCGAAACCGAGGCCCCGTGTGCGAATGCACGCAGAACATCTTGCGCACACGTTAAAACCCCGTTCCACCTTTCGGAAGAGTAGGCCATCGTGTGCCGGTAGGAGCGGATGACAAAATTATAACAAACCAGCATGCAAACAGGTGTCGTGTTTAGACACCATCCCTGAGGAAAAATCGGGGAGTTGGAGTCCCAGAGCGGCTCGGGGCTGTAGGTATATGGCAACGTTCTGGTGGCTCCTGCGACGGTACTGGAACCATTCGTATTGGTCAATGCCCTTCCAATGGATCATTCCAGTGCCGTGGAGAGGGGGGGTCTGCTGCATGGGTAACAGCTTGCCCTCCATACTTACTTGCCCAGGCTTTG
>CM060350.1:6598968-6611468 GCA_030674155.1 Stramonita haemastoma
AAACACCTATGTGCGAAGTCAAGTCGCACTGATGGCTGGTCCTCAGGAACCCCTACTAGCCACTGTCAAGAAAAGGAAGCTGGCATGGTTCGGCCATGTCACACGCCACAACACCCTCCCCAAGACAGTCCTACAAGGAACGCTAGAAGGTGGCAGACGCCGAGGCAGACAAACCAAAAGCTGGATGGATAACATCAAGGAGTGGACCCACCTGGACAGTCCAACACTCATTCGGAAGGCGGAGGACAGGGCTGGATGGCGACGGCTGGCTGCAGAATCGTCTCTCATGTCTCCTCCACGACCATCCCGGTCATGAGAAAAGAAGAAAGAAGAAAGCTTGTATGTTGTATAGGTCGAATGCAGGCGCTTTGTTTTTTTGTATTTTTTTTATTTTCTTAATTTTTTTTTTACAAGATATAGGGCTATATAAATTCCATGTATGATCTATTTCAGTCTATTTGATCTACTTAATTATAATCATTGTATCTGTTTCAACATTATTCATAGGGTCAGTTAGAAATTATGTGTTTATTGAATACACATCTATCTATTTTGTTTGAATTATTATCAATCCATCCAATTGGAGATTGTGTGGTGTTTTTTTATTTTTGTTGTTCGTGATGGTGGTTTTTGTGGGGAAGGGGGCTGCTATTATTTTTTTTTGGTTTTGTTTGTTTTCATTTTTTTCTTTTGGGGGGGGGGGGGGATATTTGTTTTAGAGGTTATTCATTTGGGTTTTTTGTTTGTATTTTGGGGGCGTGTTTTTGATAGTCCCTAATCAGGGCGAGGGCCGGATGAAAAAAGGATAGAATCAGAATCAGAATCAGAATCAGAATCAGAAAACTTTATTGCCATTAAGTCAGAACGAGACTTATTTGACACCAAACGTAAACGTATTTAACATTCTTAAAAGATGTAGATTCTTTCTTATGTAATGTATCTATGTTCTTGCTCTTCTGGAAAAAGAATCATGCACATATTTGATCATATCTAGCAGACAGTCCTCGTTGTTGAAAAACTTACTCAGATTCTTGTAGTTATTCATATTATTCATTTCCTTAATATTGACATTAGATATAAAGAATTTTCTTAAATCATCATATAATGTACAAACATCAAGTAAGTGATACTCGTCTTCTATTTTGTTACACCATTTGCATTTTCTTTCTTCTTTCGGTATATTCATATATCTCCCTTGCTCTATCATTAAATCATGGGAGCTGGTGCGAAATCTGCTGAATAGGCGCCTATAATTTTCATTCCTGCATATCAAAAGATACGGCTCCAATCTGTAAACATGTGAAACAGAGTTGTAAAAATTCAGCTTAGAAAATAACTTTTTTTGTTGATTCCAAAACAGTCTGTATAATTCTTCAAGTTTTGTTTTTATAGCATAGCATAATCTTTTCATATTTAATGTACTATGATTATTCCACACATGCTTGAATCCAATCTTATGAATTATTGTTTTGATAAAATAAATCCAGTGACCTTTTTCATTGTTTTGGTGCATTTCATTATATAACAATTTCAAATAGCTATTTTCTTTTGAATCTATTATGTGAATCCAAAAATTTATTAAATGACTAATAACTTTTAACGTTAATGGGTATCTGCCTAAGTCTCCGAAAACTGGCAAGACCATTGTTTTTTTGTGAACTCCTAATATCTGTCTGCAAAATTTTGCGTGGGTGCTTTCAAAATGAAACTGACTGGTTAAGCACATTTTAAATAAATCATCTATTTTGAAGTTATCTTTTACATTACAACCATAAGGAAACCATATTTCACTTCCATACGTTAAAATAGGCATTATTAGGGCATCAAACAACTGCATAACAATATTTATTTTTAGTACACCTCCTTGTAGAGCTCTTTTCAGCGAATAAATAGCTTTGTTACTTTGTTTGACTAAGTGTTCCTGGGCCACATCAAACTTTCCTGACTGATGAAAAACTATACCTAGATATTTATACCTATCTGTAGTTTCAATTAGGTTTTGTCCACATTTAAAATGAATAGGAATTTTAGGTACAGATTTTGTAAAGATTATAACTTTGGTTTTTTCTTTGTTTACTTGGAGTCCCCATTTTAGACAATACTCATGTAATTTATCCAGTTTTGATTGGAGACCTGATTTTGTATTTGATAACAATATAAGATCATCTGCATACATTAAACCTGAGACTACATCATTTTTCGTTATATATGGAGAATCAATCATTCCTATATGTTGAAAGATATCATTAATGTAGATATTAAAGAGTGTGGGACTTAGTGTGTCGCCTTGATGGACCCCAACTTTTACTTCTATTTCTTCAGATAACGTATCTTTTACTTTTGCATATATTGTGGCATCTGTATACATATCTTCAATCAGATTGAAACATTTACCAGTTATTCCAATTGCATGCAGTTTCACCATTAAAGCTTGATGCCAAATGCTATCGAAAGCCTTCTGAAAATCCACAAAACAAGAATACAACCTTTTATCTTTTGTTTTGCATATGTTATCAACTAGTTTACTTAAAATGAAAATATTGTCTGAAGTTCTACATTTCTTTCGAAATCCAGCTTGTTCTTTGGCAAGTTTGTTATTTTCTTCTAGATAGTTGCATATTCTATTGTTCAGTATCTGGCAAAATAATTTACCGAAAGTGTTTGTCAATGTGATTCCTCTGTAGTTTTCAGGCTTTAGGGGGCATCCACCTTTGTGAATAGGAATACTGATGCCTACTTTCCATTCATGTGGATACAACCCTGTATCAAGAACAACATTAAAAAGTAACTCCAGTATACCTAGTATATCTGGGGTGATGGATTTGATCATTTCATTTAATATACCATCCTTGCCTGGAGATTTTTTGTTTTTTAAAGTTTTTATTGCTTCCGTGATTTCTTTTCTAGTAAAGGGCCTGTCTAAATACGGGTTTTCGCGTCTTGTTAGTAGTTCGTACATGTTTTGCACTTGTTCTTTTCTCTTTTGATTGACAGAAGGTTCTTTTCCTATCAGCTTTTTTAAATGTTCCATCCATTTTGTGTTATTGAGGAAATTTGTTTCTCTTGTATTTTTTTCTTCACTTATCCTCAATTGTTGCAGAGTTTTCCATAATACACTAGGATCCTTATCTATTGCGTTATGCAGGTTCGAAACGAGACTGCTTTTGAACGATCTCTTTTTCTCTTTTAAAAGTCTATTGTATTCTTTTCTCTTTGAAAAATACTTTTGTCTAAGAGCAACTTTGAATGGATACCGATTGATGGCGTTAAGTAAAGATTTTATTTCTTTTTTCATTTCTGCACAATGTCCATCAAACCACTTTTTACTGTTTTTCTTTTTTATTAAAATGTTTCGTTTTTTCAGTTTCAAACTTAATCTTGCTGCATCAGTGAAAATTACCGACAAATTTTCAGCACACTCATTTACTGACTTTTGCACATTTTCTGAATCAACATCTTCTTCATTTTGGTTATATGTGTTTAATGTTATACACATTTTGCGTTTTATATCTTCTATACGTGACTGTACGGTCGACAGTTTAAAAGAGGTTTGAAATCTCTGTTTTGAATTTTCATCCCAGTAAAAACTGGGTGGTAAAGCATTCTTTGTAATTTTCTTATTATCTTTAGTATTACTGTGTCTATTTTTTCTCAGATCATTCCTTTTTAACACTTTATAGTTATCTATTCTTGGTATTGAAATGTCTAAATGGACAGGGCAGTGATCAGAGCACTCTGTTAATTGATCGACTTTCATATGGCGCACTTCCTTTTGGATAGATTTAGAACATGCAAAATAATCGACAACACTACAACCTTGTGGCTGAAAACATGTGAAACGTCCTTGCAGATCTCCCAGTGTGCGACCATTTAATATCCTCATTTCATAATCAACACATATATTTATAAGTCTTTTACCATTTCTTTGAAATATTTTATCCATAGAGCACCGTTCATAACAGTTATCATAACTGTAATTGCATGGTAACTCATAATAGTTTTGTGGATAGTCCATTTGAATGAAGTCTTCTAAACAACCTGTTCTTGCATTGAAATCACCGCAGAGAATGATAGTATTTTGTTTAGATAGATATGCAACGTCTTGTTCTAGTTTATTCCATATGTTCATTGTGTGACGTTTTCCAAAGGAAGAATATTCAGGTGGGATATACACTCCACCTATACATGTATCATTATCATAAGGACCATTTAAGATTTGTACCCATGCTATATCAGCATTATTTTGAGGCAAAAATTTTACAAATTGACGATACTTTTCCTTTACAAAAATGGAAACACCACCAGAAGCACCTGATGCTTTACTGTTCAGTGGTCTGCAGTAATGTACAGATATATATCCAGGGAGCATTATACTATCTGTGTCTTTTTTTTCTAAGTGCGTTTCTTGTAAGAAGATTAAATCATAGCGCATTAACATATTTTCTACTTCTACATCCTTAAGTTTATTTGTGTTAATTCCATCAATTTTCCCATGAATACTTCTGATATTCCACGATAATATTTTCATCTTTAAAGTAGATATCGTAATGTTAGTATTTCTTTTCTCTTTTTTTCTTTTTTTTTTTTTTTTTTTCTTTTTTTTTTTTGAGAGAGAGATGAACTAGAATGCAACTGATACCTATACAATTCTACCTCTTTTAATCTAATTTTTGTTTACATGTCAAAACATTTTTCATTAACAATTAACATTTTTAAAAGAGTAAATATGACAAGCAAGCAAGCATTAAGAAAAACAACCAATATGCATGCTGTATTACTCTATCAGCATGAGAAAGCAATATGGAGCACAATACAGCTATCATTCATTCAGACATATTCTTGCTAGAAGCCATCTGCATATTAATACAAAACGGTCTTCATTCCATTCAATAATAAACACAACTTCCAAGGTATTTTCAAATCTGAAAATCCATACAGTGAATAGATCCAAGTCATTGGGGGGGGGGGGGGGGGTGAACCACTTGAAAATGACGCCACTGACAAGTTACGTCATTATAATTACATAAAAATATTAATGACATCATCAGTTACGCAGAATATTTTAGCCAAATGCTGGAAGAAAGTAGTAAATCTGTTACAGTGATCCTTTTTTTTTTTTTTTTTTTTTTTTTTTTTTTTAAATTTCTCACCCTACTGCATTCCCTTGTAAGGAATTATTTATTAAATATTTTATTCCACATTTACATGCGGGCTGGTGTGTGTGTGTGTGTGTGTGTGTGTGTGTGTGTGTGTGTGTGTGTGTGTGTGGTGCGTGTGTTACATTGTTTGCGTGCACGTGCTCGGGCATGTGTGTGCATGAGTGTTACAGTAGAGATGGTAGAGCCAATGATGTAGGTGACGGATGAAGGTGGTGGTGGTGACAGTGGGGGGGGGGGGGGGGTATGTGTGTGTGTGTGTTGTTTGCGTGAGTGTGTGTGTTTGCGTGAGTGTGTGTGCGTGCGTGCGTGCGTGAGTGTGTGTGTGTGTGTGTGTGTGTGTGTGTGTGTGTGTGTGTGTGTGTGTGTGTGTGTGTGTGTTGGATATGTTTTGTGGAGTAAAGGAATGACGGTGGAAGTGTCAGTGATGCAGACGATTGTTCAGTCTGCTGTTTCTGTACTGTCTGTACTGTCTTGGTGGCTCTTCTCGCTGTCTTTGGTTCAGTGCCCAGTTCTGGTCAGCATCTGTACTCCAGTACTGCCTGGGAACGTACTGGTCACCTCTCCACTGCCAGCGTTGTCGGTGTCCGTGGCGATGGCCGTATCTCCAGTCCGCCCAGTCTTCCCTGTGGGACGCTGGCCTCTGCCAGTATCTAGACCTAGAGTCTTTCTCATAGAGGCCATCGGCCCACTCCTCTCCAGGTTGTCGGTCTCCAAGGGGCTGACTAGATCTCCAGTCGTGTCTCCATCTTCCTGAGGCCCCAAGTCTCCAGTCGTGTCTCTTTCCGTTGGTAGCGATAGGTGGGCCATGGTTTCTTGTTTGTTCATTTTCTTCCGTGTTCTTTCTTCTGTTGCTGTTGATGTTGTCATAATAGTTTTTTTCTACTCTATCTCTCCAAGGTTGTTCCTGTCCCCGGTTCCTATCGTTCCAACTTTTTCTTGTTCGTTGATGTTGATTTTGTTTATTGCTCCAAAGAGTTTTGCCGAAGTCTTTTGACTCAAAAGCCCAAGGTTTTGAGGTATTGAACATCTCTTGGGATTGTGAAGTTGATCTGTTATTTGAAATTCTTTGAGAGCAGAAATCTGGTTTGAGTTTTGCAGTGTTTCTGTCATATTCAATATATTCGTCACCTTCTTGATAATTTTCTCTTTTAGATTGGTCAGTAATATGTCCATGACATCTGTTTGAAGTCTCGTTTTCTCTTGAGGTAAATGGAAAATAATTTCCAGCTGCAGAGTCCAGCTGCCTTCGCTTTGGTAAGTTAGCAAACTTTGGTCTTGGCTTTCTTTTCCGTGCTTGTTGCCAAAGCAGGCTTTCTAAACAGCGGCCAATTGTACTCGCAAGGATACTGCTACCTCGAGTAGAAGGATGAAATTTGTCCCTGTATAATCTTTTGTAGCCTGGTTGGATATTGTGCTCTACAAAATTGACATTGTCTTCCTGGCCAAGTTCACTGTAGACAATGGCGTTGAAGAGTTTTCTTTTTCTCTCAAGCTGTTGATCTCCACATGGTATTGTCTGGCTGATGATTATTTTGGACTGTGGGAATTTGGTTTTCATTTTGATTATCATTTTTTTCATTTCTTCTGCGGACTCATGGGCGTTTTGCTGTTTCAGGTTGTTAAGTCCACAGTGAACTAAAATAGCATCTGGGGTAGCCTTGGTTTTGTTCATTTCTTCTTCACAGTCTGCCAGGGTGTATGCTTTTCTTTTTCTGGCTGACAGCCCGTAGGAAGCTCCAAGTCTTCTGGGGTCAAGACCATCCATTATAGAGTCATGCATAATGAGTACATATGGCAGACTGTCCTTGTGTGACATAACATCTTCGATCAAATCTTCACAATCGGAATGGGACATCTCGCTCCTGTTTTCATTTCCCACGTCAGTTTGTGGTCTTCTGTTTTCTGCAGTTGTCCCCTCTGGTGTCACAGATCCCATCCCGCAGTCTGATGCCGATGTTCTGGTCGAGGTGGGTGAGGATTGGTCTGCACCATCATCTCGATCAGGCAAAAGACTTTGGTCACTAAGGTTCACTTCGTCCTTAGTAGAGGTCGATGGTATTTGAGGTTCTGCTGAATTATCTTCAGAACTGGTTTTGTTTGTAGACGACTTTCTTTGTTTTTTCAAGGTCTTCTTTTGTGTCTTTTTTCGGGGTGTAGAGTTTCTTTGTGGTAACTGAAGTGTCTGATTTGTCGAAGCTGAATAATTTAGAAGACTTACTTCTATTTGATCTTTCAACTCTGTATTGGCTGAATACATTTGCTCTGCTAAGAAGTTGACAGATTTTTCTAAATTACAAATCACTTTCTTGATATCTTGAATCTGGGATTCTAATCCCTCCTGTTTTTTGGAATTCTTGTCCAGTGTCAGTCTTCTTTCAGGGGACGTCATGGTGGATTTGACGTCATTCATCAGCTCTGCTTCCAATTCGATTTGTTCGCAGAGGCTTTCGGTGGTGTAAAATGCCTCTGCGCACACCCTGCATGTGTATTTGCGTGATGTTTTTGCAAATACACAAAGTTGGTAAGTTGGCAGGGACGTGCAGGGCCAGTGAATTTTTTTCTGGCATTCACAGCATTTCAGAGAATGGCCCTTCAATTCAATACCACAGTGACATGCATCGATGGATGTACTCACCAGCATTTCGTCATTTGTAAGTGTTTTTTCGTTTTCCTTTTCTACACCACTGATTTCACCCTCTGTAGATATTGTTGCTGTGTCATTGTCGTTGTTCGTGTCCGTAACCTGGTCTCCATATACAACTGGATCCGAGTAGCCGGAGAACGCCATTGCGTCTTTGGCTTTACCGAGGCTCTTATAACTTTTGTGGGCGGCCCCGTGGTAGCCCGTAACGGAATTGCTCGCCTCGTTCCATGTCGTAAAGATGCCGACTTTTCTTCCTTTTGTCACTGCATAATACTTTACACTGGCTTTTTTCGTCTTTGTCATCTCAGACTGCCTCTTTGTTCATCTCTCCCCGCACAGTAATTTTTTAGCTGCCGTTGGCTGCCATCATTACCGGAAGTATGAATGGTCATCTGTCACCCTTGAAAAATAAAGATTATTCTCTCTCTCTCTCTCTCTCTCTCTCTCTCTCTCTCTCTCTCTCTCTCTCTCTCTCTCTCTCTCTCTCTCTCTCTCTCACTCTCTGTTTGTCTCTCTTTCTATCTATCTGTTTCTGTGCCCTGTGTGTGCGTGCGTGCGTGCGCCCGCGCGCGCATGTGGTGTGTGTGTGTGTGTGTGTGTGTGTGTGTGTGTGTGTGTGTGTGTGTGTGTGTGTGTGTGTGTGTGTGTGTAAAGAAAATGTAATTAAGATAAAGGATGCCAGTGCACTATATTATACAGCTAAACACCCCCGAAATTAATAGCTATTTGTAACAAGTGACACTGCTCTTTTGTGTCAAGTTGTTGAGTGCACAGTGTGCGTGCGCGCGCGCGCGCGCGCGTGCGTGCGTGTGTGTGTATGTGTGTGTGTGTTTGTGTGTGTGTATGTATGTGTGCGTGTGTTTGTGTGTGTGCGCTACAAAATCATGCAGTCAGCGAAATTGTGCACTAAATAATTACACTACAAACTCGGAGTTGAAATGAATAAACTGGCTTAGGTGCCTGGAAGGGGGGTGGGGGATCAGACTTGTCAGTGCAACATTGTGTGTCTGTGTGTGTGTGGTGTGTTCTGTGTGTGTGTGTGTGTGTGAGTGTGTGTGTGTGTGTGTGTGTGTGTGTGTGTGTGTGTGTGTGTGTGAGTGTGTGTGTTTGTGTGTGTGTCTGTGTGTGTGCGTGTGTGCGCGCGCGCGCGCGCGCGCGCGTGTGTGTGTGTGTTTTATGTGTGTGTGTGGTGTGTGTGTTAGAAAATCATGTAGTCAGCGAGTTGGCAACTTGAAATAAATGAACTGGCTTGGGGCAGGGCGGGCCAGACTTGTAAGTGTAATATTGTGTGTGTGTGTGTGTGTGTGTGTGTGTGTGTGTGTGTGTGTGTGTGTGTGTGTGTGTGTGTGTGTGTTTGCATGCGTGTATTGTGTGTGTGTGTGTGTTTGCATGCGTGTATGTGTGTGTGTGTGCGCGCGCGCGCGCGCGCGTGTGTGTGTGTGTGTGTGTGTGTGTGTGTGACCAGAGCAAGAAAATCTGGTCTTTAAAACCCTTCTGTGACAAGTTGGTAATGGATTTTGGCCTTGAAGGTAAGATGTAGGGAAGAGAGAGAGAGAGAGAGAGAGAGAGAGAGAGAGAGAGAGAGAGAGAGAGAGAGAGAGAGAGAGAGAGAGAGACTCACACACAGACATAGAGACAGACGCCTATACGGGGATAGAGAAATCTACATAAAGTTAGACATTTTGACAAAAGAAACTCGAAACAAAACAGAACAACAAACAGAAATCGTGTTGGCATTGTCAAGAGATTTCCAGAGAGGCATGAACTACTTCAGCTTTTTACACACCAATTATACTGAACAAAGTTCTCGGGCTTTCAGAGCATGGAACATATACATACCCAAAATGTCTCAACTGGCAAACATTTTCACGATTCAAATTAGTTTGAAGGCATTATTCCTTTTAATCAATTTTGACAAGTGCTTTGGCAGATATTTCTATCTCTCTCAAGTCTGTAAACTTTGAAAATGGATTTCAGTTGTTTCTTTATTTTTTAAGGGTACTTTTTACATAGCTCATTATATCTGTTATTAGCAAATAATTTACCAGTTCCAAATCGAAATCGCATTCATTCACTTACTCTTTCATTGGATCATTCGTGTTGTCAGTTTTTATCTGAACAATTTCTCACATAGCCTGCACTTTGGCCTGAAAACCCTACTTGTATTAGAATTGATGGATTGATTGACTGGTTGATTGATTGACGCATTGATTGGTACATTCATTCATTCATTCATTCATTCATCCATCCATTCCTTTCTTTGAGCTCTCTGATTCCTTGTGTTTTCTTAACCACTCCGATTTTGATTTTGGTCTCATCCTGTCTGTGCGAACTCAAACCTCGCGCGCGCACGTGTGTGTGTGTGTGTGTGTGTGTGTGTGTGTGTGTTCCCACGCCTCTATGCATGCATGTCTCTGCCTGTTTGCGTTTGTACATGTGTGCACAATAACATGCGTATTGCTTACTAACGCACATGTGCACGTGGGTTAATTAACGGGAAGGTCTTTGCGTGATATTTGTTTCCTCTTTAACGCCAAATTTAGATTCAAAACAGCATGTTTGCTTATTTACAACCCTGCCACACACAATCTCTCTCTCTCTCTCTCTCTCTCTCTGTGGAAGGGGTTGTGGCGGTGAAGAATTCTACGCTAACACTCACGTAATACTGACACGCACGAACTACGTAAGAGATACACGTTTTTCAGTTTTACGTCACAGTCGCGTCATATTATGCCACTTTCACTATGCTAAGGTGTGTAGCGAGAAATATGCGTGATGTTTACGTTCGAAAATGACAGAAAGATAAATGTCTTTGTTGTTTGCTAACAAAGAGAGCGTTTCTTTTCAAATTTAGATAGGGCAGACCCGAGTTGCTCCCTTTTTTCTCTCCTTTTTTTTCTTTTCCTTTGACTCTCAGCCTGCCTGTTAATTAGATCCAAACCTTTGCTCATTCCTTTTATTTCTTATTTTTTTGGGGGGTCTTTTATCGTCTTTACCTTATTTATTTTATTTATTCATTCATTCTTTTTTTATCGAGGATAATGGGATAAGCACTCATGTGCCTTTTTTCATCCAGTCCCCGTGTGTATGTAGTTGTGTAAATATTGTCATCTGTTCCCACCGGCACGCGATGGCCTACTCTTACGAAAAGCGGAACAGGATTTAACGTGTGCGCAAGATATTCTGTGTGCGTTCGCACACGGGGCCTCGGTTTACATTCTCATCCGAAGGACTTTTGGGGAGGGTAGAGTTAGCACTGATGTTAACTCTAAGGGGAAAATCCCCTCCAACGGGATTCGAACTTGGGTCGTCAAATTACGAGCGCAATGTTCTGACCATTAGGCTGTCCCGTCTCCCTCTCTATAGCACTAGGCTACTGTAAGTCCACGTTGTATCGTCGTATTTGAGGGACGTTATAGCCGAGTAAGGGGGCGGGATAGCTCAGTGGTCAGAGCGCTCATTCCCCCCTGCCAGGTTATTTAAGCAGCGTCCAGCGTGGTTACCAATTGGATGGGTGACTGGTTGCGCGTCTTTAGCTGTAAATGGGCACCTGCCCTCTTTAGGGTCAGGGAAGGTAAAGCAGCGAGGGAGAGGAGATGGGCGCCGCCCTCAACATGCTGGCTCCTAGAGAAGCTGAGGTCTCTGACACCTCGCTCCCCTACGACCACACAGGTTATGGGACACCTTTACTCTACTTTACCTATAGCCAGTGGGTCAGACCCGGTGTTTAATTTCCATGAAGTCACGGGAGCCAATCTCGGCGGCTGCGTCTGGTGAATTAAGGGTGTGAGGATTTTTACGATCTCGCACATCAACTTCATGTGCAGACCTGCCAGTGCCTTAATTCCCTTTACACGTGGACAATCAAACATGCACGTTCAAGATCCCGTTATTTGTGTCAACGTTCAGTAGGTTACGAAAACACATATACACTCAGCTTACATCCCCGAAGTCGCAATGTAGCTGGCTACCTTCTCATTGGGCAAGATCAGTGGCAGAGGCAAACTTTCACTGCTGGTGAAGCTAGCTCGGAGCTCTAGCCGAGGAACAAAGAAAAAGCAGCCCTATCTAGTCCACTGCTGGTCAGCTCCACGCCACGTTGTCTAGCTTCAGTCAGCATCTAACAAAAAAGGTACAGGTAAAGGTGTCCCATCACCTAGGCGGTTTTAGAGGAGCGAGGCATCAGAGACCTTAGCTTCTCTAGGGGCCAGCATGTGGAGGGCGGCGCCCATCTCCTCTCTCCCTCGCTGGTTTACTTCCCCTGACCCTAAAGAGGGCAGGTGCCCATTGATAGCTGGGTGAACTGGGGGACAGTACCGAAGTCAAGGTGCGCAAACGGTGACCCATCCACTCGGTAACCTCACTCGATGCTGCTTAACCTTCCTTTGGGGAGAGGGAGTGCTCTGACCACTGAGCTATCGCGTTCCCTGAGGACTGGTAGACAAAAGATAGATTGGGGAACAGGAGGGATTCTGGGGTAGAATCGCCCTTTCTCTATCCTTACTTTTTTGTTTACTCCCCCCCCTCCCCCTCTCTTATCTAGCACTGTTATTTGAAAATTTCTAAACAGCCATCTTTAAACATTAGGCAAAAAAAAAAGTCAGATATGTTGTAGGTGGATCCACAGTCTAGAGGTAACGCTCACTACCTAGCGCCTATAAAGCGAAATGTCTGGATTTGAAGCGTGTGGTGGTTCG
>CM060350.1:6623968-6626468 GCA_030674155.1 Stramonita haemastoma
AAAAAATAATACTGAAGGGTTTTACCGATAACCACACCGCTTCACCCTCCTCCCGCCCACCTTTCTGTTGTTGTTGTTGCTAGCAACACTTTGTCACCTCCCTCATCCATGTTTGATCTGACTTCTTGACTCTTCTGTGACTGCTTGAGAAGTCACGCTATGGCAGACGGTGTATCCGAGTGACGGTAGAGATCGTTCAGCTAGACGGCTCTCATGAGTCCTGGGTTTAAACCTTGGCGGCGGGCGTCTGGTGAATTAAAGTGAACACACACACACACACACACACACACACACACACACACACACACACACACACACACACACACACACACACACACACACACATATATATATATATATATATATATATATATATATATATATATATATATATATATATATATATATATATATATTATATAATAATTGAGAAAATATAGTGGAGAAAAACAAGTGCGGGTAACCAATTACAACTTCATTCTCATCATAGAATTGATGTTATTCAAAGATATATGATCTATATATAGATATCTATCTAGAGATGTATGTATGTATGTATGTATGTATGTATGTATGTATGTATGTATGTATGTATGTATGTATGTATGTATGTATGTATGTATGTATGTATGTATGTATGTATGTATGTATTATATATATATATATATATATATATATATATATATATATATATATATATATATATATATATATATATATATATATATATACGCATGAAGAAGTTCCAATAGGCACGTTAAAGATTCCGCAATTTATACCAGCGTTTGGTGGGCCACGGAAACACGAACATACTTACCATGCACCCCCGAAGTCGGAATCCAGCTACCTTCGTGGTGGGCAAAAATGGTCGCATGTGCAGAATTTCACCATTGATTTATCTCGGATACAGAGCTCTGGTAGCGGAGGAAGGAAGAAAAAACACCAACCTGTGGTATGAACACTGCACAAAAAATAATGTTATGCAGCATTTGTAGTTCGGGTTGAACCAAGGATGGAACCCCCTATTCCTGTTTGCAGACAAGTGTGTCACATTCAGACCACTGGTCCATTTGGGTACCTAGGGCGGAGAAAGAAGATTAATTGACTTGGACTTTGTATTGATTTCGTCATTATTTGTGTCTTATCTAAGTTTTAATGTGTGTTGTGTGGTAATAACGGCTGTGATTGCTAAACGGCAGACTGAGATATACTATGTTAGTCATGCAGACAGAAACACAGACTTGATTACTACAGTTCCCCAGTTCTCCACCCACCCACCCACACATAAGTACACAAGCACCGCGCACGCACGCACGCACGCACGCACGCACGCACGCACACACCACACACCCCACACACACACACACACACACACACACACACACACACACACACCATAAATGAAGAAAAAGAGGCAGACCACCAACATCCTACACTGCCAACATCGGTAAGAGCTCCACGCAATGCTATCACCAGAGATCGCCATCTCTCTCTATCTCTGCCGAGTTCTACCATTTCCTGTAGCCCTCCCTCCCTCCCAGGCCACTGATCTCAGTGATGTTGGCAATGTAGGATGTTGGTGGTCTGCCTCTTTTCCTTCTGCCCTCAACCTTACCTTGGAGAACTGTCGTCATCAGAATTGTCTGTTTCTGTTTGCAGGACTAACGTCATTCGGATGAAACTATAAACCGAGGTCCCTTGTGCGAACGCACGCAGAACATCTTGCGCACACGTTTAAAATCCCCTTCCGCCTTTCGGAAGAGCAGGCCATCGTGTGCCGGTAGGAGCGGATGACAAAATTATAAAATAAAATAAAAACCAGCATGCACACAGGAGTCGTGTTCAGACACTATCCCTGAGGGGAAAAAAAAATAATGGGTAGGCGCTGCACTTGTGGCGACGCGCTCTCCCCGGGGAGAGTAGCCCGAATTTCACGCAGAGAAATCTGCTGTGACATAAAGTGGTATAAAATAAAATAAAATAAATCTCACTCAGTCTGGGCTGATCACATTCAGCCACAGCAAACTGCAGCCTAAAGTAAAGGGAGAACAATTCCTTGAAGTTGGAGTGCGGCTGTCTAAGAGGCCAGGAACTCGAAAAGCGTCCATACAGATAGACTCTTTATCCAGTGTGCACTATCTATCTATCTATCTATCTATCTATCTATCTATCTATCTATCTATCTATCTATCTATCTATCTATCTATCTACTACTAGCTAGCTAGCTAGCTAGCTGTCTAGTGCTAGTCTGTCTGTCTGTCTGTCTGTCTGTCTGTCTGTCTGTCTATCTGTCTATCTATCTATCTATCTTTTCCACCTTCTCTCTCGCCTCCCCACCCACCCACCAACACACACATAAGTACACAAACACACACACACACACACACACACACACACACACACACACACACACACACACACACACACACACCACACACAAGCACACACATACATAACATACACACATAACACACACACAACACACACACACACACACACA
>CM060350.1:6631468-6636468 GCA_030674155.1 Stramonita haemastoma
TGTACATGTAATATAAATCATACATTTGGATAGAAGGGGAATTTTTTTTTTTAAACTAGCATCCTTATTGGAGGGGGGGGGGGGGGGGGAGACATACTACCAATAGAATTATAATTAAAATAATAATAAAAAACAACAACAAAAAAAAACAACAACATAAAACATCCTAGATGTTTCAAAAAAAAAAAAAAAAAAAAAAAAAAAAATATATATTATAATATATATTATATATATATATATAAGATGAGAGAGAGAGAGAGAGAGAGAGAGAGGAGAGAGAGAGAGAAGAGAGAGAGAGAGAGAGACAGACAGACAGACAGACAGACAGACAGACAGACAGACAGATGACAGACAGACTGACAGAGAGAGAGAGAGAGAGAGAGAGAGAGAGAGAGAGAGGAGAGAGAGGAGATGGAGAGAGAGAGATCGGAGATGAGAGAGAGAGGAGAGAGAGAGAGAGAGGAGAAGAGCAAGGCAAGGCAAGGCAAGGCAAGGCAAGGCAAGGCAAGGCAAGGCAAGGCAAATTCTTTTATTCGAGGATAATAGATAAGCACTCGTGTGCTTTTTTACATCCAGTCCCCACCCATTTCAGGGATAGCATCAAGTTGAAAAGATACTAAACAATAAAACTTACGCAGTACCAAACAACACACAAGAATAAGGACATTATATATGATAAGGTAATAAAAAATGCACTCGTTCGGAAGACGAAAATCAGAAGTCAAAATAAAATGATTTTGATTATGGAAGAAAAAAGAAAGCGTTAATAGATAAAGAGCAAACAAGAGAACAAAATGAAATAAACAATGAAAACATCAATCCACCGCCATCTGTCAAACGTTATTACATGTCATATAAATCATACATTTGGATAAAAGGGAAATATTTTTAGCTCATATCCTTATTGGAGAGAGAGAGAGAGAGGAGATGGAGAGAGAGAGAGAGGATGAGACGAGGAGAGAGAGAGAGAGAGGAGGAGAGAGAGAGAGAGAGACAGAGACAGAGAGAGATAGAGTGAGACAGAGACAGAGACAGAGAGAGACAGAGAGACAGAGACAGAGAGAGACAGAGAGAGAGACAGAGGAAGGGGACAGGGGGACAGAGAGACAGAGAGGAGAGAGACAGAGAGAGGAGAGAGAGAGAGAGAGAGACAGGGAGGACAGAGAGAGAAGAGGAGGAATGAAGAGAGAGAGAGAGGAGGTGAGAGAGAGAGGAGAGATGTGAGGAGAGAGAGAGAGAGAGAGAGGAGATGAGAGGAGAGATGGGGGAGGATGGATGGAGAGGAGAGAGAGAGGAGAGAGAGAAGAATATCCATATGGCTTGACACTCTCCTTCTTACTGTGTGTAACGTAAACGGTGTGTCCCATAAACCGTTTAGTGTGACAGGTCAGGAATTGTCCTCCCTAACATCAAAGGAGCGGCGCCGGCCACTACCCCGCTGTAATAAAGCCCAGGGACATAATTTATAGTCTAACTTATGCCCAGTGACGAATGTTGCTCTATCTTTGGCCAGCCTGGATCGTTGAGACTACGACTTTTTAGTGGAGACACTTTTCGTGTTTATTTTCCAGTCGATGACGAAATTACACGTAAATGATGATCGTCGCATGTGACGTCATTTGCATGGGCTGTCATTTTTGAGTGGCTTTGATTTCGTGTTTGGTGGGGTGGGTTTTTCTGTTTGTAAATTGGAACTACGGGAAGGATTACAGATTTTAAACATGTTTTTTTCCTCATTGTAAGTGTGATGGATTTATTGCTGTGTTTCGTTTTCCAGTGAAGTGACGTCATGTGCTATGTTTAGAAGTCAGAGGTTTTCTGTTTTGATGAAATCAGATTTTCCTTTTCTGTCCGTCTGCCTGTCTGTCTATCTATATTATCTAGCCATCTGTCTGTCTGTCTGTTTGTCTCTCTTCCCCCTCCTCCATCTCTCTCTCTTCTCTCTGATATCAGGCTATATAAGTGTTCTTAAATGGTAGATTTTTGGTGATAAAACCCACTTAATAATGCCAAGTCTATTCATACATGCTTTACTGCTTTGTTTGCAGTTTCTTTTGTTGAAATAGATTTCCCCTACTATACAGGCCCGCGGCCTTATAATTCTCTCTCTCTCTCTCTCTCTCTCTCTCTCTCTCTCTCTCTCTCTTCTCTCTTCTTCCTCTCTCTCTCTCTCTCTCTCTCTCTCCATATATCTATATCTATATCTGTGTCATACTGTTGATGTCATTAGTAGGCACCCATCAGTCAAGGAAGACTATGGAGTTGCGCTCTAGTCTTTAGAGCGCAAAGCCTGGGTAAGTAAGTATGGAGGGCAAACTGTTACCCATGCTGGAGCCCCCCCCCCCCCCTCTCCACGCCATTGGAAATGACCGATACGAATGGTTCCAGTACCGTCGCAGGAGCCACCAGAGCGTTGCCATATACAGCCCCGAGCCGCCCTGGGACTCCAACTCCCGATTTTTCCTCAGGGATGGTATCTAAACACGACACCTGTGTGCATGCTGGTGTTTTATAATTTTGTCATCCGCTCCTACCGTCACATGATGGCCTGCTCTTCCGAAAGGCGGAACGGGGTTTTAACGTGTGTGCAAGATGTTCTGCGTGCGTTCGCACACAGGGTCTCGGTTTATAGTCTCATCCGAATGACTTTGACATTCAGTTCGAGTTTTTCGACAAACTGGGAAGAAAGGGCGAGGCTGGGTGCGAACCAGAACCTCACGGTTTACTTGTTGGCAGCGCGAACGTCTTAACCATCCTGCCACCGTCCTTCCTGATGTCATTTACACATAAAGATAACAGGAAAATGGCTGATGTATTTTTAAACGCCTTTAAAATAGAAAATATTTGAGTATCATATTTGATAGCTAGTGTGCTAAGGGACTTCACATTTTCATTGCCAGTGCGCTACCCTTTATAGGGCTGTGACCTTCATGAATAAAACATTTGAATCCCCCTTCCTCCCCTGTCTCAGTCTCTGTCTGTCTGTCTGTCTGTCTGTCTGTCTGTCTGTCTGTCTGTCTGTCTGTCTGTCTGTCTGTCTGTCTCTCTCTCTCTCTCTTCTCTCTTCTCTCTCTCTCTCTCTCCCCTCTCTCCTCTTCTCTCTCCTCTCTCTCTCTCTCTCTCTCTCTCTCTCTCTCTCTCTCTCAGAACATTGCGCTGGCAATTTGACGACCGGGTTCGAATCTGGTCGAGGAGATTTTTCTCCTGGAGTTAACATCAGTGCTGACTCCACTCTCCCACAAGTCCTTCGGATGAGACTTTAAACCGAGGCCCCGTGTGCGAACGCACGCAGAACATCTTGCGCACACGTTAAATCCTGTTCCACTTTTCGTAAGAGTAGGCCATCATGTGCCGGTGGGGAACAGATGACATTTACAAAACTGCATACACACGGGGACTGGATGTAAAAAAGCACAAGAGTGCTTATCCCATTATCCTCGATATATAAAAGAATAAATCAATCAATCAATCTCTCATATCAGCTAATGAAGATAAAACATTTCCTAGATTCACACTCTCGTAAACTGTTTTATCATGCTTTTATTGAGCCACACATATAAATTATGTATCAACAGTTTGGGATACGGCGAGCGAAAACACTTTAAAACCATTGGCAAGTATGTACAGACGTGCTCTTAAAGTACTTCTACTAAAATCATCATCATTGTCATGTAATGATTACATCTCGCTTGATATTCTCCCTCTGAAATGGAAGTTAAGATACAATAAGGCAATTTTTATGTTCAAAATTATGTCTGGCTCTGCTCCACCTTCATTGATAAACAAGTTTAAGATAAATGAGCGTCGCTATTTTCACAAAATAATGTTACCACTGCCCAGAATTGATCTGTTCAAATCTAGCCTTACTTACTCTGGTGGTTTATATGGAATGATGTTTCATCCTCAGTTAATGTCAATACTAGTTTATATACTTTTAAAAATAAGTATCATTCGATCCTAATGAATGAATATACAGGCACATTCACATAATATCTTCTCTTGTCTGGCATTGCATTTTATTTTCCTCTGTGCTCATTTCTCTCTCTCTCTCTCTCTCTCTCTCTCTCTCTCTCTCTCTCTCTCTCTCTCTCTCTCTCTCTCTCTCTCTCTCTCTCTCTCTCTCTCTCTCTCTCACTTTTTATTTATTTATTTATTTATTTTACAAAATCTCCTTTTTGACATGCATTTCTATGATGTTACAACGAATTTTTATGTTTTTTTTTTCTCTTTTGTTTTTTTTTCTTTCATAAATTAGCAGTCGATTTGTTTTCATTGTTATGATTTTCTTTGATTGAGGGCTGGATGTAAAAAAGCCATTATGTGTGCTTATTCTGATCCCTTAATAAAAGTGTTTCAAAGTGTTTCAAAGTGTTTCAAAGTGTTTCTCTCTCTCTCTCTCTCTCTCTCTCTCTCTCTCTCTCCTCTCTCTCTCTCTCTCTCTCTCTCTCTCTCTCTCTCTCTCTCTCTCTCTCTCTCTCTCGGCAAGCACATAGGAACTGGATGTGAAAAAAGACGTGAAAAAAGCGTCCATAAAAATACATGAGTGTTTATTTCAGAATCTTGAAGTAAAAGGCTAAAATGATTTCTAAAAAAAAACCCAAACAAACAAACCAAAAAAAAAAACAACAACCCAACCCCAAACCCAACCTCTCTTGTTATGACGTAAAAAAAAGATAATTACGTTTTCAAAAGGAAAAGTGTCGTCACAAACACTGAAATTCCCAGCTGAGGAAGGCAAAATAAAGTGAAAGAAAACAAAGAGAGAGAGAGAGAGAGAGAGAGAGAGGAAGAGAGGAGAGAGAGAGGAGAGAGAGGAGAGAGGAGAGAGAGAGGAGAGAGAGAGAGAGAGAGGAGAGAGAGAGTACGGAAGGATAGAGAGAAGAATTGAAAGTATGACATTCCACTGCCCCTCCTTCATTCATTAGCACCTCTATGTCTAACGGCGTAAATCTCTCTCTCTCTCTCTCTCTCTCTCTCTCTCTCTCTCTCTCTCTCTCTCT
>CM060350.1:6641468-6643968 GCA_030674155.1 Stramonita haemastoma
AGGGGTAGGGTAGGGAGGGGAGGGGAGGGGAGGGGGTAGGGGAGGGGAGGGGAGGGGGGTAGGGAGGGGAGGGTGCAGGGGAGGGGAGGGGAGGGGAGGGTGCAGGGGTAGGGGGGGAGGGTGTAGGGGTAGGGAGGGGGGGGGGGTGGCAGTAGTAGTAGGGAGGGGAGGGAGGAGAGGGGGGTAGTAGACCTTTTTTATTATTATTATTTTATTATTATTTTTTTTTTTACCTTACGTTGAATAAACAATAATTTGCTTTTTTTCATCAAGCCATGTATCTAGGGAAAAAAGGAAAAACATTTCACCAATATTGTTTAACTGACATGATTTAACAGCCTTAAAATTAAGATGATATGTTTAGATAAAAACAAACAAGAGGTAAAAATAAGAAAAAACAAAACAAAACCAAAACACACACACACACACACACACACACACACACACACACACACACACACACACACACACACACACACGCACACGCGTGGGCGCGCTCGCCACACGAGCACGTATGCACATACGCGCGTGCACACATTTAGAGTGAGTGAATGTGTGTGTGTGTGTGTGTGTGTGTGTGTGTGTGTGTGTGTGTGCACTTGCACAGACATTGTTATGTGTTGACAGGGCTGTGAGTTGTGGGTAGGTGTAGGGAGCAGGAGTATGGTTGGGGTAGGTGTAGGGAGCAGAAGTATGGTTGGGGTAGGTGTAGGGAGCAGGAGTATGGTTGGGGTAGGTGTAGGGAGCAGGAGTATGGTTGGGGTAGGTGTAGGGAAAGAGGAGGTTTAGGGGAGGTTTGGTCAGGGTAGGTGTAGTGGAGGAGGTTTAAGGGGGGAGTATGGTGTGGGAAGGGGGAGGAAGTGTCGTGTAGAGTATGATGGGGTAGAGTATGATGGAGGTATTTATTTTATTTATTTATTCTTTTATATCGAGGATAACAGAATAAGCAATCATGTGCTTTTTTTCATCCGGTCCCCGTGTGTATGCAGTTTTGTAAATATTGTCATCTGTTCCCACCGGCACACGATGGCCTACTCTTACGAAAAGCGGAACAGGATTTAACGTGTGCGCAAGATGTTCTGTGTGCGTTCGCACACGGGGCCTCGGTTTTAAAGTCTCATCCGAAGGACTTGTGGGGAGAGTGGAGTCAGCACTGATGTTAACTCCAGGAAGAAAATTTCCTTGACCGGACTCGAACCTGGGTCTTCAAATTGCCAGCGCAATGTTCTGACCACTAGGCTATCCGCCCCCGCGGAAGGAAGGAGATAGGGGGAGTAGTATTATGGGGGTAGGTGTAGGGAATGTAAGGACAATGACACCAGGCTTTTCTGACGACACATAGGAAGTAAATGATGCTCGCAAGACAGCTCTCATGAACTGAACATGAACTGAGCAGACTGCAGATGGACATCGTCGCCCTACAAGAAACAGGGTCTGTGAGGGAGAGAGACTTCACCCTGTTCTGGCAGAGCGTATCTTGTCTCTCTAACTCCAAACATCCCCAGGACCAGTCAACCTGATCAGTGCCTACACACCAACTTTGACATCCGAAGCAAAAGACAAGTTTTATGAAGACTTCCGAGCCACATCATCGCTGGCGATTTCAAGGCCAGAGTAGGTGTCTACCGCACCTCGAGGCAGACATCTTCGCTGAAGCAGCGATCATGAACTATATAATAGGAGACAGAGGACGAGGCTGTCTCTGTTCACTCTTATGACACAGTCCATTGATCGGATGGACCAAAGCAACACATGCCAAAAAGCATGCTGTCACCCATTTGCAGGTTTTGCCCAATATCCTTGCAAAAACCCCTAAACTATGAAGATTTTGCGACCAGCTTCCTCCACATACCACGTCAACCAATGAACTATTTTTTTCAAAAAACGGTTCTTTAAAGTCCACATAGGAAGAGCCCCTGGCATCCTTGCAAGAAACGGACACTTTGTTTTGTCACTGGTCGTGAGAACTGAAAAAAGAGAAGCCGGCTAAAAATGTATGACAAAATCACCATCATGCCTCAGACACCCTCCCTCCCCCCTTTGACCTCCGCAGATCTCCCTTTCGAGAAAAGAGCCTGAGGACAGGAGTGGGGAGGGTGTGTCCTCCCCCCTCACCTCCCCCACTTTCGTTACCACTGTGACTGTTTCTCCACACAGATTTGGTTTATTCTGATGCTGAGAGATAGATCATTACAGCCTCAAGCATCTCGACACCATTCTAAAAAGTTCCTGGTAGATGTAGATGTAGCTGACATGATCTCAGTCACAAGTAGGAACTGAAATGACCACATGTCTGAAAATAGAAAAGTATGACGAAATCATCCAACACACACACACACACACACACACACACACGCACACACCCACACAAGCGCACGCACACACACGCATGCAAGCGCGCGCACACACACGCACGCACACACGAACACAAGCACACGCGCACGCGCGCGCACACACACACACACATGCATGCAAGCACACACACACACGCGCGCACGCG
>CM060350.1:6653968-6655101 GCA_030674155.1 Stramonita haemastoma
GTCAAAGTCAAAAGTCAATTTTTTTTTCCAGATGGTACATTGAATATATGTGACGCTCCACCACATAATGAGACGGAGTGCACCTGAGGTCAATTTTAAGTTATTGACATGTTATTAATGTGGAATAAAGTGACTATCAAATACAAAAAACAGATTGAAAATCGGACAATTCTGTGCAACATTATTACAAATTGAAATGATAGACTGCAGGATGTGACAAAATGAGAAACGGGCAAGTTTATTTTAGTAACAGGTTGTCAGAATGAGTGCTTTGGTATTTTCAAAACACATTTAAAAACAAAAGGAATAAAAAATTATACCTTGATATTTCATTATAAGGTAAATAAACAGATCTAGTTTAATAATCAATCAAAATCTCAAAATTGAGAACTTGACCCCCACCTGCCTTTAAAGGCTCCTAGTGCAAAATTGGGTAATGTGCTAAGCGACTCATTTTGTGGTGGAGCGTCACATATTTGGGACGGGATAGCTCAGTGGTCAGAGCACTCACTTTCCCGAGCCAAGGTTAAGTAGCGTCGAGCGTGGTTACCAATTGGATGGGTGACCGTTTGCGCGCCTTGACTTCAGTACAGTTCCCCCCCAGTTCACCCAGCTGTAAATAGGTACTTGCCTCTTTAGGGTCAGGGAAGGTAAAGACAGCGAGTGAGAGGAGATGAGCGCCCCGCCCTCAATATGCTGGCCCCTAGAGAAGCTGAGGTCTCTGACGCCTCGCTCCCATACGACCACACAGGCTACTGTACACTTTACCTGTTTTTTTTTTTATACCTTACATTGAATAAGTATGATTTGCTTTTTTTTTTTCCCTAAAGACTTGTATCTAGGGAAAAGCAAAAATAAGTCACCAATATTGTTTAACTAACATCATTTAACAGCTTTAAAATTAAGATATATGTTTAGATAGAACAGACAAACAAGAGGGAAAAAAAGAAAACAAACAAACAGGTTGCACTCAAAAGTCAACACACACACACACACACACACACATACACACACAACACACACACAACAACACACACACAACACACAACACACACACACAACACACACAACACACACAAAACACACACGGCGTGGGCACGCTCGCCACACGAGATAGCACATACTGTCACACA
>CM060350.1:6675201-6680201 GCA_030674155.1 Stramonita haemastoma
AAGAAGAGTTTTTCCTGACTCAGAAACAAGCAGAAGATTCTTCATCAGAGTGCTCTGCAGGGACAGGGAAGGAAAAGCGGTCAGGGAGGGGGAGGGAGGGGGAGGGGGGAATCGCCTTCATCATGGGGGTCCTACTTTACCCTGGGTGAGGTCCTCTGATACCCTGATGATTGGTGAGGGCAGGGGCCGTGTTGTCCCCTACAGGGTTCCACCCTGTTAATCCCTGCTATTTTTATCAGGGACTTGATCTCCCGTCTCCTCCCCTTCTTATGAGTGTATGTAGTGTGTGTGTGTGTGTGTGTGTGTGTGTGTGTGTGTGTGTGTGTGTGTGTGTGTGTGTGTGTGTGTGTGTGTGTGTAGTGTGTGTAGTGTGTGTAGTGTGTGTAGTGTAGAGTGTGTGTGTGTATGTGTAGTGTGTGTGTGTAGTGTGTGTGCAGTGTGTGTGTGTGTGTGTGTGTGTGTGCAGTGTGTGTGTGTGTGTGTGCGTATGTGTGTGTGTGTGGTGTGTGTGTGTGTGTGTGTGTGTGTGTGTGTGTGTGTGTGTGTGTGTGTGTGTGTAAACAGGAAGACTGATGTCTTCAGAGGCCTGCTGACAGGTGTGGCCTCTTGTTCTTCAAGGTGTTAATGCGCAGTTGGTATTTTTATCCCATTGTTAAACTGATACATCTCAGATGTCTGTCTGGATGTCTGTCCCAGCCTCTCTCTCTCTCTCTCTCTCTCTCTCCTCTCTCTCTCTCTCTCTCTCTCTCTCTCTCTCTCTCTCTCTCTCTCTCTCTCTCTCTCTCTCTCTCTCTCTCAGCATTTAAATGAATCTGTGTGTGTGTGTGTGTGTGTGTGTGTGTGTGTGTGTGTGTGTGTGTGTGTGTGTGTGTGTGTGTGTGTATGTGTGTGTGTGTGTGTGTGTGTGTGTGTGTGTGTGTGTGTGTGTGTGTGTGTGTGTGTGTGTACGTATGTATGTATGTATGTATGTATGTATGTATGTACACAGCAAACTCGCAACTAGCCAGTCATCACTGCGACTGCAGACCAGTCTCTTATATATATTGCATCAGAAATCTACCCCCCCTCCCCATATGTGAAAAAAAACAACACAAAATCCCCTTCTCTTGCCATTTTGTGTGCAGAATGTGAACTATGTGGGAACAAGCATGATCTTCAAGCAGTCTGGAATACAGAATTAATCTGCACACTGGAGGTCCACAGGACAAACATTTGTTCAGATCCAAGCTGAGACGTCCTCTGTTATGGCTTTCTTGGCGTCTGAGAAGATTTGCTGATGAGGTGGAAAGGGGGTGAGAATTGTCCTAAGGATAAACAAAGATTCCGCCATGGTGTGCGTGTCTGATCTTTAATATGTTAGTGATGTTAAGGTGTGTTTTTTGTTTGGTTGGTTATTTTTTTGTGTTGGAATTTGTTTTTGGTAAGTGAGGATGAGGTGAGGGTGGGGGTAGGGGTGGGGGTGGGGGGGTTAGTAGCGTTCTGGTTTTGGTCTTGTTTGTGGTTTCTCTTTCTCGTTCTTGATTTTGTTGTCTGTGTTTTTCTTGATCTTTTTCTTCTTTTTTTCTGGTTGGTGGTGCTCTTTGTATTTCTGTTGTTGTTATTGTTCTTCTTCAGCTGTTGTTGTTGCTACTACTGATGTTTTTGCTGTTGTCGTTGGTGGTGGTGATGGTAGCTCTTCTTCTTCTTCTTCTTCTTCTTCTTCTTCTTCTTCTTCTTCTTCCTCCTCCTCCTCCTCCTCCTCCTCTTTTTTTCTTTTTTTTTCCTTCTTCTTCTTCATCTTCTTCTTGTCCTTCTTGTACTTTTTCTTCTCCTTCTTCTCTTTTTTCTTCTTCTTCTTCTTCTTCTTCTTCTTCTTCTTCTTCTTCTTCTTCTTCCTTCATGGTCCCCATTTTTGCTACTGTCATTTTTTTTCTCTATGCATGCTTGCAGTTTTAAGCATGTCTGAGTGTGTGTGTGTGTGTGTGTGTGTGTGTGTGTGTGTGTGTGTGTGTGTGTGTGTGCGTGCGTGTGTGTGTGCGTGCGTGCACGTGTGTGTGTGTCTATGTGTGTTTGTGTGTGTATCAGTGTGTGCGTTTGTGTGTGTGCGTGCCTATGTGTGTGTGTGTGTGTCAGTCTGTCTGTGTGTGTGTAAGTGTGTGTGTACCTGACCTATTGACACAGTCCACACGCTGTCACACTGATCCAGACACGGCGAGGCACTGACCTCATTACATATTCCGATGACCCGGAAGGTGCCGATGTCTCGAGCTCTGACAGCTGTTGAATGTCCACACCATGACAAATGTCTCCCCTTGGCTCTGTCTCAACATAGACCACACACGACACATTGCACAAAATCCACAACATAAGAAAATCCTCGAAATGCCTTCGACGGTGAAAGCATACGTAACATTTCTCAACCTCAAACCGGAAAAAGGAGTAGATCAACATGGCAAGGTCAATGACGTTTCCCGTCAGCCCTCACGTGTGTGTCAATCATGAGCTGCAAGCCACGCCTTCATTGGCTGAAACCAAGCAGTGAAATTCTCCACATCAGCTTAATTTTACAGAATACGCTTTTGCTGCATCATGCTGGCAGTAGGCGTACAGTGGTTGTTGTAGCGGTTGCAATATCTTATTGTGCTGAAGTTACACCCGGCTCGATTCCCCGTCGAGGAGATTTTTCTCCTGGAGTTAACATCAGTGCTGACTCCACTCTCCCCAAAAGTCCTTCGATGAGACTATAAACGGAGGCCCCGTGTGCGAACACACGCAGAACATCATGCGCACACGTTAACTCCTGTTCCGCTTTTCGTAAGAGTAAGCCATCGTGTGCCGGTGGGAACAGATGACATTTGCAAAACTGCATACACACGGGGACTGGATGTAAAAAAGCACATGAGTGCTTATTCCATTATCCTTGATATAAAAGAATAAATAAAGAAATACAATTTCAAAAATTGGACATCTCCCCTGGTACCTTTATACTATCTTGATCAATCAATTGATCCCATTGGTCACGTCAAGGCCTTTACAAATCCAGTTTTGAGTCCTCTTCCCTCCCACCCCCCACCCCCCCCCTGCCCACAAAAAACCCAAAACCAATCCAATGATGTTGCTTATAGCCCCGCCAACCACATAGGCCATATCAGGGCTGTCACCTCGTTACATTTTAAAACTCGTATTAAAAATGTGCGACTATGTACAGTTTAAAACGAGGTATAAAACCAATGGGACTGTCCTTGCTTGACCATAAGGGTCAGCCCAGGACGGCCACCGCGTCGTGAGAAAACCCACATCGATCACACTTAAAACAAGATAAAACCAAAACCAGGTTCCTTAAACCAACCCTGTCCTTAGAGACCAACTATACCACTTTCATTCATATCAGACGGAAAAAGCCCGATTCTCTCAGGAAGTTAAAAATGATGTCCGGTGGAACATCCCAAAGAGGATCTTTAGGGAGTCCGCGGTAAAATGCTTGTGCCTAAAAGATCCCAACAAAAACAAAAAGCATATAAAACAATCCACATGCAGGCTGAATCCAATAAACCATGGGTCCCTGCAAAAATCTTCTATCAATCATAAAGAAGCGGAAACTTAAATGGTACGGGCATGTCACAAGATCGAAAGGACTTGCAAAAACAATACTGCAAGGCACTGCCCAAAGAGGAAGAAAAAGAGGCAGGCCAAGGAAGAGATGGGAGGACAACATCAGCGAATGGACAGGCCTAGAACTTAACAAAACCCCGAGAAAGGCAGAACAGAGAGGAATGGAGGGAACTGGTTGTCAAGTCAAGGGGTGCCCCCAAGGTCGCCAGACTAAGGATAGATAGATAGATAGATAGAGAGAGAGATAGAGAGATAGATAGATAGATAGATAGATAGATAGATAGATAGAGAGAGAGAGAGAGAGAGAGAGAGAGAGAGAGAGAGAGAGATAGATAGATAGAGAGAGAGAGAGAGATAGATAGATAGATAGATAGATAGATAGATAGACAGACAGACAGGTAGGTAGGTAGGTAGGTAGGTAGGTAGGTAGATAGATAGATAGATAGATAGATAGATAGATAGGTAGATAGATAGATAGATAGATAGATAGATAGATAGATAGATAGATAGATAGATCGATAGATCGATCGATCGATAGATCGATCGATCGATCGATAGATAGATAGATAGATAGATAGATAGATAGATAGATAGATCGATAGATAGATCGATAGATAGATAGATAGGTAGATAGATAGATAGATAGATAGATAGATAGATAGATAGATAGATAGATAGATAGATAGATAGATAGATAGATAGATAGATAGATAGATAGATCGATCGATCGATCGATAGATAGATAGATAGATAGATAGATAGATAGATAGATAGATAGATAGATAGATAGATAGATAGATAGATAGATAGATAGATAGACATGCAGGCTGCAGAAATATGCCAGGCTGTGTCAGCTCATGACGTCAGCTAAGTGCCCCAGTCCTGCATTAACATGTTGTGCTTTGACAACGTTACTTGAAATCGTGCTTCAGCTATGACGAAGCTCTTTAGTGTGACAGCCTTGTTGGTACTCTCCCGATGAAGGAGAACAGAAGGTGTCTGAAGCTGGAATAGGGCTGCCTATGATGATGGCCAGCGAGGTGCTGGAGAAAGCAGACACACACACCAACCCTCCTGCACCCAGTCTCACCGTGATCTCCAAGGTGATTATTATCAAGGTGAGCTGCAGGAAACTTGTCTGCGGAATGCCCAACAACAAGACTGGATGAAAAAAAAAGCACTGAAGTGCTTATTCCGTTATCCTCAATATAAAAGAATAAGATTTTTAAAAAATCATAAAAAATACCAGATACTTACCTTGGCAACATCATTCAGTCCTGTGACATGAACATCGTGATGACAGCGGACATGTTGGAGCTCTGAATCTTGCACAGGACAACAAAAAAGGGCCTCAAGAATCCCTGAAGTCATCTATCTATCTATCTATCTATCTATCTATCTATCTATCT
>CM060350.1:6687701-6695201 GCA_030674155.1 Stramonita haemastoma
GGACAGTGGGAGGGGGACAGGGCACAAAACACATATACTGAGAACATTATAGCCCCAAAAGTCATCATGGCATGGATTCCACAACATGGTTACATAGTATAATTATTACATCCTATTTTTCATAAGCTTTGGTCGGCCCTTACAAAACGAACTGGTAAGGGGGGGAGGAATTTCCACAACACTGTACAATCCAGAGTCAGAGAGAGAGAGAGGTGGGTAGTATATTATGTGAATGTCTATTTTAGGGGTGGTGGGAGTAGAGGGATATAGATAACATTTTTTGAAAAAGATGAGTCTTGAAACTGCCCCTTAAGGAGAACAAGAATAACCCCCAAAGCCATGATGATAATATCAACAATGATGATAACAGCACAGTGATTTTGTTTGGCACTACATCTTGTTTGGGACGGGGTAGCTCAGTGGCCAGAGCTCTCACTTTCCCCAAGCTAAGGTTAAGCAGCATTGAGCGTGGTTAACATGTGGATGGGGGACCGTTTTTGTGCCTTGGCTTCAGTACAGTTCCCCAGTTCACCCAGCTGTCAATGGGCACCTGCCCTCTTTAGGGTCAGGGAAGGTAAAGCAGCGAGGGAGAGGAGATAGGCGCCGACCTCAAAATAATATACTGGCCCCTAGAGAAGCTGAGGTCTCCGACATCTCGCTTCCCAATCTCTGCATAGGTTATGGATCACCATTACCGTTGTACTTTGAAAAAAAACACTTGTCCAAGCTCTTCTACACATCATTCACACACTAGACATGCTCCACAAGGTGAAGGTGTTTCATAACCTATGAGGTCATTGGGGAGCGAGGTGTCAGAGATCTCTGCTTCTTCAGTGCCACACCAAACCCCACTGCACCAGACCATAACCCACCATAGTTCATCCCTGCTATTTATCTGTTCTTTTATTAATGTATTCTATTTTACGAGGATAATAATGTAATAAAGTGGACATTGAAACCCATGTGATGTCTCATCTCTGCACAGCTTCTCGGGTGGGTACAGATAACGGTTTATGAAGTGACCTCTAAAAAGAGGTTGCATAAATTCTATCGTTCACCATGAAGGCAAAGAGTATGCAATGGAGGGCATTCGACCACCACCCAAGGAAACAGCATCGCACAATTCGCAGGTGTGTCCGCATTTAGTAACACAACGCTGCTACAGGGTACTGATTGCATGGGAGGTAATCTACTTACTACCCTATCACATCCACCCCGGCCAACTTGTCCAGCGTCCCGAGGTACACTACCTGGTCAGCATATTTGATGCTCGGAACCAGTAGCCTCTAACATCATCACAACACAGCCTTATGGAACACACGCAGCCTTACCGGCGCCAAGTCGGGTGGCAAACACTGTGGGGAAAGCATCCCACTTCTGACACCATTGTAACAGAGTGGACATAGGGGCCCATGTGATGTCTCATCTCTGCACAGCTTCTCGGTGGGTACAGCTAGCCAGTTAGGACATGACCTCTGAAAAGAAGTTGCATAAATTCTACCATTCACCCTGAAGGTGTCCGCATTTAGTAACACAATGCTGCGACAGGGCTCTGATCGCATGGGAGGTAATCTACTTGCCACCCCATCACAATAAAATAAGCACTCATGTGCTCCGAACCACAACTGGAGTACGCCAAGGATGTCTGCTCTCTCCCACCCCCGTCAACATCTTCTTAGAATAATGGCTGACGCACATGGAACTCAAGAGGGAACAGTCAGCATTAGAGGCAGGACAATCACAAACTTATGTTATGCCGTTGACATCGATAGCCTAGCTGGAGAAGAGTAAAAGCAAGTCAACTTGGTAAATCACATCAGCATATGGCATGCAGATCAGTGCAGAGAAAACCCAACTGATGACAAATAGTGCCAATGGCATCAGCTATGGCATAATTATAGATGGCAAGAAAAAAGAGACTGTCCATAGCTTCAAATATCTGGGAGCGATAGTATCAGATGAAGGATCAAAACCTGAAATTCTCTCCGGGATAGCCCAGACCACAGCTGCAATTACCAAACTTAAAGTCCTCTGGAATGATAAGAGCATTGCCATCAGCTTCAAGATCAGACTACTGCGTTCCCTGATCATGTCCATATTCTTGTACACATGTGAAACATGGACCATAACAGCAGACATTGAAAGAAGGATACAGGCAATGGAGAGGAGATGCTTTCACAAATTCCTTGGTATCTCATACAGAGATCACATCACTGAGGGAGTGAAAACCAGAATCAAAATTGTCATCGAGCCATATGAAGAGTTCCTGACATCAGTGGAAAAAAACGCAAGCTAAAGTGGTACGGGCACGTCACACGAACATCTGGACTGGCCAAGACTGTCCTACAGGGAACAGTACAAGGAGGGAGACGAAGAGACAGATAGACAATACAATGGGAAGACATCAGAGAGTGGACTGGCCTTGGGTGGAACGATTTGCAACAGAAAGCAGAGGACCTTGCTGAGTGGAGGAAGCTGGCTGCAAAATCTTCAGTGATACCCTCACAGTCCGTGGGACTAGGGATATGTGAAGAAGGTGAAGGTGAAGTGCTTTTTTTCTTACATCTATTCCCCGTGTGCATGCAGTTTTATAATTTTTGTCATCCGGCACACAACGGCCTACTCCACCAAAAAGCGGAAGAGGTTTTAATGTGTGTGTATAAGATGCTCTGCGTGCGTTGGCAGACGGGGCTTACAGTTTACAGTCTTATCTTAAGGACATTTGGGGAGATTGGAGTCGGCACTGGTGTTAACTCCAGAGCAAAAACATCCCCTTGAACAGGATTCGAACCCAGTCAGTAGATCACGAGTGCAATGGACAACCAGCCACAGTCCAGCAGCAATTTTTGTTTTTTTCCGACTGGCGTTGTCGCGTTGTGGGAGAGACACTACCGGAGATCTTTATTATTATTATTATTTTTTTTTTTGGGGGGGGAGAGGAGTACTTACTTCATCCATTCTCTCTCTCTCTCTCTCTCTCTCTCTCTCTCCTCTCTCTCTCTCTCTCTCTCTCTCTCTCTCTCTCTCTCTCTCTCTCTCTCTCTCTCTCTCTCTCTCTCTCTCTCTCTCTCTCTCTCTCCTCCCTCCCTCCCCTCCCTCCCTCTGCTGTGCCGATCACATAATATTTGGGGAAGGTAGGTGTCCAATCCGTGCATAGCCCCCACCCAATTCCCCACTTTCTTCCACCTCCAGTTTGTGTGTGTGTGTGGTGTGTGTGTGTGTGTGTGTGTGTGTGTGTGTGTGTGTGTGTGTGTGTGTGTGTGTGTGTGTGTGTGTGTGTGTGTGTGTGTGCTGGGTGAGGGGTGAGGGGTGAGGGAGAGAACTAATACCAGAATGCCAGAAATTGGGTTGATTAATGAATCAGTGAGTGACGACAATGAGTTGACAGAAATATGTTGTGTATGGGGAGAGGAGAGAGAGAGAGAGAGAGAGAGAGAGAGAGTAGAGAGAGAGAGAGAGAGAGAGAGAGAGAGAGAGAGAGAGAGAGAGAGAGAGAGAGAGAGAGAGAGAGAGAGAGAGAGAGAGAGAGAGTCAACTCAACGACTCAAAGAGTTTTAGTGTAAGGCCACAGACCTGTATAGAAAGTCAACACACACACACACACACACACACACACACACACACACACACACACACACACACACACACACACACACACACACACACACACACACACACACACACACACGCACACACAACACACATTCACACACATACACAACACACACACATTCACACACACACATTCACACACACACATTCACACACACACATTCACACACACACAAACACACACACATCACCACACACACACACACATTCACACACGCGCGTGCGCGCACCAATAAAGGCCATGAACATTAAAAGAAACACAATGCCAAAAAGAAACCAAAGCCAAAAGTACATGGATTTGGTGTGATGAAATAAAACAATTATTATGGATGATTACATATAATTAAACCTTTCTGACCAACCAACCAATCAAACAAAATGTTTTTGATATATGACAATTATGTCTTGCAGAAAGATAGGCAACTGTGGTGTGTCAAGCCATTTTTAATACATGACAATTATGTCTTGCATGTATACAGAAATATAGGCAACATTGGTGTGTCAAGTCAATTTTAATACATGACAATTATGTCTTGCAGAAAGATAGGCAACACTGGAGTGTTAAGTCAAAAGAGCTTCATGTAAAACACACTATCTGTATTGTGACCTCTGTCGAACTGTCTGTGTGCGTCTTCTGTCTATCTGTTGTTTTCTCCCTTTAGCCCTCTTCTTCCTTCTTGCTGTAACTTTATCATATTTGTGTGAGTATGTGTTTGTGTATGTTTTTTTTTTCTCTTCTTCTGTTTTTCCTAATAGATCTATCACTTATACTTTATTTATTATATTTCATTATCCTCTATGTAAATATTTTGCTTGCTTTTTTTATTATGTATGTGAAAAACTGTATTTCATGATATGCTACAATATACAACATGATACAACTGAATAAAAAATAGTTGTTAAAAAAGTCAAAAGAGCTTTATCATTTCACAGAGATATTCTGTTCCCTGTATGCCTGTATCATCAGCATCAGCAGTCCTTGACTAAGATGGTCGTCAGACGCGTTGGTCGTTGGTCGACAAGGTACTCCATGCTGGTCTGTCTGTCTGTCTGTCTGTCTATCTGTTTGTCTGTCTGTCTGTCTGTCTATCTGTCTGTCTGCATGCCTGTCTGTATATCTGCCTGTCTGCCTGTCTGCCTGTCTGTCTGTCTGCCTGTCTGCCTGTCTGCCTGTCTGCCTGTGTCTGCCTGTGTCTGTCTGTCTGTATGTCTGTCTGTGTCTGTCTGTGTCTGTCTGTGTCTGTCTGTGTCTGTCTGTCTGTCTGTCTGTGTCTCTGTCTGTCTGTCTGTCTGTTTATCTATCTATCTATCTGTCTGTCTGTCTTCCTGTCTGTCTTCCTGTCTGTCTGTCTCTCTGTCTTCCTGTCTGTCTGTTTATCTATCTGTCTGTCTGTCTATCTGTCTGTCTGTCTGTCTGTCTGTCTATCTATCTGTCTGTCTGTCTGTCTGTCTGCCTGTCTGCCTGACTGTCTGTCTGTCTGTCTGTCTGTCTGTCTCTCTGTCTGTCTTCAGCCTTTGGCAGCAACACAACACAGTCATGGATGTCCAGGCTGACTGGTTCAGTCTTTGGTGTTCTGCATCATCCAGTTCTTCCTCTGTCTGCATCATCCACTTCTTCCTCTGTCTGCCTCATCCACTTCTTCCTCGTCTCATCTCCAGTCTTCTCTGTCTCTTCCATCACATCCACTTCTTCCTCTGTCTGCATCTCCATCTCGTCTATCACTCTACTTCTTCTCTGTCTGACATCATCCCGTTCTTCCATCTTCCTCTGCTGCATCATCCACTTCTTCCTCTGTCTGCATCATCCACTTCTTCCTCTGTCTGCCCCTGGGTCTTCCTCTATTCCTCAAGTGTTCCCTGTAGAACAGTCTTGGCCAGAGAGAGATTGCTTATTCTGTTATCCTCGATATAAAAGACAAAAAAATAAAGAGAGAGAGTTATGACGTCAGAGAGTTACGACGTCAGAGAGAGAGTTATGACGTCTGGTGACGTGACCAAACCACGCCAGCTTCCTCCTCTGTACATCAAACAGCCAGAAGGGATGTATACACACACACACGCGCGCACGCACGCACGCACACACACACCACACACACACACACACACACACACACACACACACACACACACACACACACAACATCATAGACGTCCCACTCGGAGACAGACACGAGATGACAATACCGGATTTAGAAGCATAATCAAAAAAAAAAAAAAAAAAAAAAAAAACTCTCAAGGGGAGGGGGGGGGGGGGGGGCAGGAAGAAGGGAGGGGTTCGCAATAAGTAGAGAGGAGGGATGAGGGATGAGGAGAAAGAGGAGAGGAAAGATTCAGAGAATTGAGACTTAAGGTCAGGGGGAAGAGGGGAGGTCAAAGGTGAGGGGAGGTCAAAACAACAAAAGACGACATCACGACTTATCAGCTGCCCTGGCCAGTCTGTGAGCATTCTGATTGACATGCTGAATATTCATGAGGCGGCCAATGACGCAGTTTGGAGAACATCGTGTGAGAGAGAGAGCTGGACACGTCAACAAGAAAAGTCATCATAAGTCATAAAAACAACAACAAAACATGATGAATAAAAAACAAAAAGAAAAAGAGGAGACCGAAGGTCAGTCAAGCCATACAAGTGTTCTTTTTTTTTGTCCACATATTATCAAATTGAGTTTTCTCTTCTTCCGACATTTTTTGCCAATTGTTACAAGGTGGGAGGAACACAACATCAGAGAGTAGACTTGGACAGAAGTGGAATGATCTGTTACGGAAAGTAGAGGGTTTCGCGCGGGGCGTGGAGGAAGCTGGTTGCAAAATCTTCACCAGTGTCCCTACATGGGACTGTGGGAGAGGTGAAGGTGAAGGGACAAGCTTAGCTACAGTTCAGATCAGTTTTTTTCCCCAAGTTAGTTTTACGTGGCCATCTAATGGCAGCCTCCTGCCCCCTCTACACATGCACAGTAATTTCTTGGTATTTTTCTTTTAATTCCAAAAGCTGTTGAAAAGCGGGACAAATGATAAACTATTAGACTTTGTCATCTATTCTTTGTGATATATATCTATATCTATAACTATCTCTCTCTCTCTCTCTCTCTCTCTCTCTCTCTCTCTCTCTCTCTTCTCTCTCTCTCTCTCTCTCTCTCTCTCTCTCTCTCTCTCTCTCTCTCTCTCTCTCTCTCTCTCTCTCTCTCTATCTATCTATCTATCTATCTGTCTGTCTGTCTGTCTGTCTGTCTGTCTATCTCTATCTATCTATCTATCTATCTATCTATCTATCTATTTATCTATTATCTATCTATCTATCTATCTATCTATCTATCTATCTATCTATCTATCTATCTATCTATCTATCTATCTATCTATATCTATCTATCTATCTATATATATATATATATATATATATCACTTTTTTCCTTCAAAGAAACTTGATAAAGACTCTAAATTCAGAACAGTTTGGAATTGAGCAAATGATGTAATGTATTCCAGAAATGTTGTTCTTGTTCTTGTTATTGTCGTTGTTGTTACTGTTGTAGTTGGACATTCCAAGGTTTAACCATCCTAAAGGTCACCCAGAATAATCATCCACTCTGTGTCAATCATCACACATGGGAATCATCAATACACCGTAAATGCACACTGGATGAGACCTTTCCGTGTGTGGCTGTTTGCAAGTATCTCATGATGGAAACAGCCATTCTCCCATTTTAAAGAAAAGTGTCCTCTTTTACTGGAGAATACTAATACGCTGTTATGATTTGCTAAGAACCTAGTTTCCTCTTTTACTGGAGAATACTAATACGCTGTTATGATTTGCTAAGAACCTAGTTTCCTCTTTTACTGGAGAATACTAATACGCTGTTATGATTTGCTAAGAACCTAGTTTCCTCTTTTACT
>CM060350.1:6712020-6714520 GCA_030674155.1 Stramonita haemastoma
GCCTGTCTGTTTGTCTCTGTCTGCTTATCTGTTTGTCTCTGTCTGTCTTTCTTTGTCTCTCTCTCTCATTCCGGTTCAATTGATTCAATTCTCTCTATGTCTCTGTCTCTGTCTCTGTCTCTCTCTCATTCCAGTTCAATTGATTCAATTCTCTCTCTCTCTCTCTCTCTCTCTCTCTCTCTCTCTCTCTCTCTCTCTCTCTCTCTCTCTCTCTCTCTCTCTCTCTTCTCTCTCTCTCCCAGGGAAGAAAACTAATGGGAGTAAAGACATCCTGGGCGAGCAAAGAGGCCACTCATTCTCTACCTCCCTCCCTGTACTGTACAGCTATAATTATATATATGCATGTATTATATATATACTGGGAAAGAAAGATGGTATCAGTACTTCCTCCTGAGCTGAGTCATAGCTGATAGCATACAGTACACACAGACTGGCCAAGTGTGTGTGTGTGTTACAGTGTGTGTGTGTGTGTATTGTTCATTTTATTCTTTTGTATGAAGGATAATGCAATAAGCACTCATGTACTATTTTGGTATCCAGTTTCCGTGTGTATGCAGTTTTGTCAATTTTGTCATCCGTTCCCCCTGGCGCACAATGACCTACTCTTCCGAAAAGCGGAACTGGTTTTAAGGTGTGAGCAAGATGTTCTGCGTGCGTTCGCACACAGGACCTTGGAATCCGAAGGAAATTTTGGGGGAGGGGAGTCGGCAGTGGTATTGGGAGGAAAAATCTTCTTGGATGAGATTAGAACCTTGGTCAGCAGATCACGGGCATATCACTCTGACCACCAGGCTATCTAATGTTGTGTCTGTGTTTGTGTGCGCGTGCACACGCGCGCGTATGTGTGTGTGTACGTGCGCGCGCATGTGTGTGTGTGTGTGTGTGTGTGTGTGTGTGTGTGTGTGTGTGTGTGTGTGTGTGTGTGTGTGTGTGTGTGTGTGGTGTGTGTGTGTGTGTGTGTGTGTGTGGCCTACGTGAACATAATTATTTTACAGGCAGACTTTGACCTGACAATCGTAAGCTATGTCTATCTCTTCTTCAAGTCTTTCCAGTAATGATTCTGTCATAGTTTACTGTTTCTTCCTTTCATTTCATCGTTTTTTTCTTTCGATTTCATGCTGGTTTATACAAATGTTTGTTCAGAAAAGAAAAACACACTGTATACAAACACGTTAGGAGCAGCATCGAACTAATAGCTTATAGTGTACTCCACCATCAAGGGAAACGAAACTTGTTTTTCGGCAGCTGAAAAAAAACCAAACAACATTGTTACAAATAATCAATCCTGTCGAAACAAGTGTAGCCTAATTAATAATATGGAGACATCCTTTCTAGGCCTACACTTGCTGCCTTTACACTTGTGGAAACTTTTAAATATCATATTAATTTTGTTTATTGATATTACATATCATTTTTAAGTCAGAGAAAAGATTAAAACAAGTCAAAGAAAGAAAGAAAGAAAAAGGTAAAGTCGAGAGCCATAGAAGAAAAACCAGCTTGTTACAGTGTCACAACTTCTTTAGAGGAACCAGTGCTGACCACCATGTCTCATGTTACAGTGTCACAACTTCTTTAGAGGAACCAGTGCTGACCACCATGTCTCATGTTACAGTGTCACAACTTCTTTAGAGGAACCAGTGCTGACCACCATGTCTCATGTTACAGTGTCACAACTTCTTTAGAGGAACCAGTGCTGACCACCATGTCTCATGTTACAGTGTCACAACTTCTTTAGAGGAACCAGTGCTGACCACCATGTCTCATGTTACAGTGTCACAACTTCTTTAGAGGAACCAGTGCTGACCACCATGTCTCATGTTACAGTGTCACAACTTCTTTAGAGGAACCAGTGCTGACCACCATGTCTCATGTTACAGTGTCACAACTTCTTTGGATGAACCAGTGCTGACCACCATGTCTCATGCCCTCAAAAGGTGGATGGATAGCTTAGTGGTCAGAACATTGCGCTCGCAATTTGACGACCCGGGTTCGAGTCCGGTCGAGGATATTTTTCTCCTGGAGTTAACATCAGTGCTGACTCCACTCTCCCCAAGAGTCCTTCGGATGAGACTTTAAACCGAGGCCCCGTGTGGGAACACACGCAGAACATCTTTCGCACACGTTAAAACCCGTTTCGAAAGAGAAGGCCATCGTGAGCCACTGGGAACGGATGACAAAATTTACAAAACTGTATACACAAGGGGACTGGATGTAAAAAGCACATGCGTGCTGATTCCATTATCCTCGAAATAAAAGAATAAAAGATTTGTTGGAGAGTTTGCAGCATAGCCAGTAATCTATCAGGATACACACAAAAACAAGTTTAAGGAAATGTATGTAAGTACAGAGTATAAACAGTGTGATGTTAAGCTATGTACAGTGAGGGTGACGAGACATCCTTCCAAGGACATTGGGTACACATGCACCAGAGTTAGGGTGTGTGTGGCCGCTTTGCTCTACCGAGCCCACGTCAATTCTTTTGGAGGGCTGGGCGTTACAG
>CM060350.1:6719520-6724520 GCA_030674155.1 Stramonita haemastoma
CACCCAGAACATGCACCGTGTCTGTCTCACTCCCCCCACCTGGGAATCGCTGAGACAGTACACACTGCATAAGAAGTTTGCCTGTATGACTGCGCTCAAGTGCCTAATCATATAGGCAGCCGTACCCCGACTTCAGAGGATTTTTCTCCATAGCTAATGGGGAGTGAAGGTTAGACGCTAGGGCGATAGACACCTTTGAGAAAACAGATACCTCTTATTATGTGAATACTTATGATAATGTTGCCCACTGGTGATTATCATGACAAGTGGCAAAATGAACTGATCCATGCACACTCTGACATGTCATCACTGCACTTCCCCACTCCCCCTTCCCAACATATACATAAAGGGATCTCTCTCTCTCTGTTTCTGTCTCTCTCTGTCTCTCTCTGTCTCTGTCTGTCTGTCTGTCTGTCTGTCTGTCTGTCTGTCTGTCTGTCTGTCTCTCTCTCTCTCTCTCTCTCTCTCTCTCTCTCTCTCTCTCTCTCTCTCTCTCTCTCTCTCTCTCTCTCTCTCTCTCTCTCTTGACGGATGGGATGAGACTGTAAACCGAGGCCCCATGTGCGAACGCACGCAGAACATCTTGCACACAGGCTAAAACCTGTTCCGCTTTTCGTAAGAGTAGGCCATCGTGTGCCGGTGGGAACAGATGACATTTACAAACTGCATACACACGGGGACTGAATGTAAAAGAGCACAAGAGTGCTTATTCCATTATCCTCGATATAAAAGAATAAATCAAATCAAATCAAATATCTCTAGTTGCAAAACTGGCAGTGGCATCGATCAGGGTGTCAACTTTTTCATCTGATTCTTAGAATCTCATGTGCTGTACTCAGAACTGAAGAAGACCAAAAGTGTGCTTGTATGCTTTATTTATTTATTTATTTATTTATTTATTCTTTTATATCGAGGATAACAGAATAAGCACTCATGTGCTTTTTTTCATCCGGTCCCCGTGTGTATGCAGTTTTGTAAATATTGTCATCTGTTCCCACCGGCACACGATGGCCTACTCTTACGAAAAGCGGAACAGGATTTAACGTGTGCGCAAGATGTTCTGCGTGCGTTCGCACACAGGGCCTCGGTTTAAAGTCTCATCCGAGTGCTTAATTGAGCTAGCGGGCGCCAAGGTGTGTATGTTCTAAAAATTAATATATTAATTAGTTAACATTGTGTGTGCAAGCTTGCACACGTTCTTGAAAGTATTCATGTATGCATACATGAAAATGAGTGTGTACTTTATAAAAGTTAATTACAAGGCCTAGAAGCGTGTACACATTCAAGGAATGCACGCCATTTTTAGTGCCAGACCTGTAGCATGATAACCAGAACTTTCCGGAATTCAGAGCCACTGCTGAACATTCCACAACAAAGGAGACGAAGAATAGGAGAGGAGAAGGGGGAGGAAGAAGAGGCAGCAGAAGAAGAAGCAGACGACACCAACGGCCGAAAACCAGTTCTCTGCCTGCGGGCGACTCAGGACTTGTGTTGGCCAAGGCGCGAACACACACACACACACACACACACACACACACACACAGACTGACTGACTGACTGACTCACCCTAGGCTGGGCCGGTTGACAACAAACTTTCCATAATTAGCCTATCTGTACAGCTGTGTCACCGCGGATCCCTCCACGTGACACTGCCTTGAGTGGCAAGTTACTGGCCCTAAACTCCGCCCCTTTTGACGCAGACGACAGTATAAATTCGAGCGACGGCCGGTGAATCGTCAGATATCCGAACAAGAATTTCAGAACGCCGAAGGAATTATTTTTACAAGACTATTCCACGTGTTTTCAACGTTTGACTGTTGCTGAAAAAGTCTGCACGTTTACAAGTGAATTGATAGCTGTTGAAATTTGAGACAGCTAGATCTACCTATCTATCTACGGGATAAATCTCTGCATTTGGTTGATAAAGTGGAAAGGTAAGCTCATCATCCTTTTATCTGTTTTAGTCTTTGTAGCTTTACTTTTATGGTATGCTTAGCGTATTTGAAAACTTAAAAGTTGACTTGAGATTTGAAGTGAAGGGTTTTGTTTTATGATGAAAAAGTTAAAGTATGAAATTGTTAAAAAAGGAAAAAAAATGCTTGCAACTCTCTCTCTCTCTCTCTCTCTCTCTCTCTCTCTCTCTCTCTCTCTCTGTCTCTCTCTCTCTCTGATTTCATCATGCCTATTTCTGTTCAGTTTAGATAAGCTTGATTGCTTGCCCGAGATGTTATGGTTGCAAGAGAAGAAAGGAAGAAAACAAGAAAATTTATCTTTGAAATACTCATTACATCACTAATTGCAGCCCATGATGAAATGTGGATTTTTAGCACATTCTCAACGCATGTTTCAGCTCTTAGTCAGTGTGCTGTGCCTAGGGAAAATCCCCAGTTTTTGCAGATGTTTTGCAGCTGTTGCCGCCAGGAATTCGATATAGGTTTCATTAAGCCATGACAATAGCTGCAATGGAAGAAAGAAAATGTGTCACTGACATTTTGACGTCATATGGAACAAAAGACCGGTTGACGATGTTCCCGATACTTTTATTACAAAATAGGCAGAAAAGGTGAATGCACACACATTGAACAAACAGCTCAGCAAAAATTGAAACATGCATGCGTGTTAAGGCAACAGATGTTTAGTCACACTTTCAGTGCGCTAACAACTTTCCTCATCAGTTTTAAAGCAGAAGAATTAGCCATTGGATATTTTGGCTTCATTCTAAAAGAAAAAAGGAAAGAATATCATGTTGCAACTTCACCTTGCAACAGAAAGTATTGTTACGTCATCTGCAATTTCGTCATCCTTGGCAAACCCCGCCTGGAAAAAGAAAAAAAAAAAGCTTCATCATTAAAAAAAAAAAATTAAGTTGCGGTTATTTTATTTGTTTTTAGCTTCCAAAGACAAACTTTAAATTTTTTGCATTACGCGTGCAAGACTTTTTTTCGAAAAGGAAAACAGTTTTTGCGCCATGTGTTGTGTGGAAAAAAATGAGGTCTCAGCTCAAGCTAAAAACCAGGCGAAGCAGAAAGTTGACAACAAGGTGAACCAGTGGAGTCTCCATTATCACAGCTGGTGTCACCGCGATATTGACAACAAAAGCCATAACTGGGAGGAGGGGTGGAGATGGGGAGGGAGGGGAGCATGGCTTGCTGTGTAGTGCACTGGTGGCATTGACCTAGCACACACAGGTTAGGAGAGGGTGACTGACTGGCTGGCTGTGCGCCATGCACACATAAACCCCATTGGGCCCACTGCATGTTTTCTTTACCTTTTAGTTATTCCTTTTTTTTTCTCTTCTGCGATCCTCCAAGGCTGATTGCATGTTATGTTAGACCTTTTTTTTTCCACATGACGTATTGAGTGATGCATACCGTGGTTATTGAAGTGGAATCGAACAGGTTTGCTTGACATTCTGTGCTGTCAAAACTTTTTTGTTGTGAGGGGTTTGTGAAAAGTCAGGTCTGGATTCGATTGACAGGGTTTTTATACCATAAAGTGCACTGACATACATCTATTAAAAAAAAAAAAGTATAACTATGTAACCCAAAACATGAATTTTAAAAGTTTGAAAAAAAAACCCTATCAGTTCAGCTCATTTCAGTCATCACAGATGTATGTTAAACTGTCTTGTATCATGAAAAATAAACCCGACACAATACTTATGTTTTGCTCCTTTCACTATGTTACAGAACCCTCACCACAACCATCACCACCATGATCACCAAACAGGAAAACCGCCAGCTGGCCGCGGCCGTCACGCCTTTCACCACCACCAACAAATCCAGCAAGGGCGAAACCCAAGTCTTCCTCATCGACTCCATGACGGAGGAACAGGTCTCAGAAACCTACGCCATGATCTGCCGCGCCGCACAGCAAGGGCAGGGGTTCGGGGTGGACGAGTACGCCGACGAGGCAGAATTCCGCAGCGAGGTGGACGACGGGTACCGCTTTGCGGTGATCGACAAGAACACCGGGGAGATGGTGGCGGCTTTCATCCTCGCCATCAGCAAATACTCCCGAGGCTGCCCCGTAGCCGATCCCTTCATCATCGTGAAGGACGACCAGCGCGGGAGGGGTCTGGGCCGTCTGTGCATGGAGCTGTGCGTGGAGCTGGCCTCGCGGCTGAGCTTCCTGGGCATGTACGTGGACACGTTCTCCAACAACACCGCCATGCTGAAGATCATCCGCGCCATCCCCGGCCTGCAGCAGGTGGGCTGTCTGCCCATGGGCGGCGTCATGACCAACGGGGAGGTGGTGGGCACCGTCATCTTCTACAAGGATCTGCGCCCTCAGTGCACGGGCTAGGCTGGTCCCGGGGACACTTTTCCAGAGTTGAACCCCGAGAGTTGAACCTTCAACTTGAGCCATGACGTGTTTCTACCCGCCTGCCATGCCATGCCTGCCTGCCCTCTGCAAGTTGGACTTTCAGAGTGGTCTTCTCCTCTTCAGCGATGAAGGATGCTGATTGGTCCATTCTTGCTTTGAAAAGGGCGTTTTGATTGGTCGAGATTTGAGATCCCCCTCCGTGCAATACAGCTAAACCACAACCAGTCTGCAGCTTGAGAGATGGACGTCTGTCTGTCTCCTCAGGTGATTGGTCAGTGGAGCCATGTGACTGGACAGTTTATTGGTCGAGAACATTACCATCCTGATATCTTGATTTCTGGCAAGATTTGAACTTGGTACAGCATTGTCTATGAACCTCAGTTATCCAAAAACAAATTTCGCTGACTTTCGATTTGGATTGTACTTGGGGTTAGGAAATAGCATAGCAATTGGCGAAGCTAGTATCATTCTTTAAGCTTTGCAGCGTGATGGAATATTGGAACAGTACAGAATGAATCGTGAAAAAAAGGGAAAAAGCGAAAAAAAAAGTTTTATTTCATTTACATTGATTTGTTTGTTTGTAGGTTATGTTGAGAATGTGCCAATTCACACAAGATTATAATGAACTACTGTAAGCTTTATAAACACCAAAATGTCCATTCAAAATTTGAAAA
>CM060350.1:6729520-6734520 GCA_030674155.1 Stramonita haemastoma
TGGTAAGTACAAGGTCGTGGTCACTGCCAATGTCAGCTCCTGGGAATGTTCTTGTATTTGCCTTGTTTATGCTGGATTTGAATCTTTGGGGTGACAGAATGTAATCAATTTGATTATGAATCAGACCATTTGGTGAGTGCCAGGTTGATGTTCTAGATGGCTTGTGAGGGTGGAGTGTGTTAGCCAGAGTTAGTTTGTGCTTCTTTGCGAATTCCAGCAGCCGCTGTCCTCTGTCATTTGTTTCTCCCAGTCCAAAGCGTCCTGTGGTTCCTGCCTAGGTGTCATAGGCATCAGGTCCCACCTTAGCATTCCATAACTTAATACTACATGTAAACAAAGTTTAACACCACATGTAATCAAAGTTTAACACCACATGTAAACAAAGTTTGATACCACATGTAAACAAAGTTTGATACCACATGTAAACAAAGTTTGATACCACATGTAAACAAAGTTTGATACCACATGTAAACAAAGTTTTATACCACATCTAAACAAAGTTTTATACCACATCTAAACAAAGTTTTATACCACATCTAAACAAAGTTTTATACCACATCTAAACAAAGTTTTATACCATGTCTAAACAAAGTTAATACCACATCTAAACAAAGTTTTATACTACATCTAAACAGTTTTATACCACTTCTAAACACAGTTTTATACCACATCTAAACAAAGTTTAATACCACATCTAAACAAAGTTTAATACATCTCAATGATACCACACCTCAATAAAGGTTAATTAATACCACATCTCAATAAAGTTTAATAATACCACATCTCAATAAAGTCTAACACCACATCTCAATAAAGTCTAACACCACATCTCAATAAAGTTTTAATACCACATCAAACATCTGCTCTTCTTTTCTCTCTTTTGGCACTGCACCAACAGAAAGTAGTTTTCCTCGAAATTGTTTCTGAGGAAACCCAGACCGGCAGAGTCCATGGTCCACAGTTGGTAATGATCTCCCTGCAGAATTCATGCTGGCCATGTTGGCTGGTGGCATCCATACCACACGGAGACTGGACGTAAAAAAGCACACCAGTGCTTATTCCATTATCCTTGATATAAAAGAATAAATAAATAATAAATAATATATAATGATAAAAGAATACTACTGATTACCTGTCAGACTTACTTACCTTTCTGTTAAAGACGTGCAAGTGTTAACACCCCAGAATGTGTACAGTGAACCTGCTTGGTTTCCATCTGCAACACTGCATTTCTTTTCCTGACCTTCCTGTCATAGTGATCCTACCGGTCCCCTCATCCCCCCCCCCCCCCCAGCTCTACTTGGCTGGGCCATGTCTGGTGTCTCAGAGTGATGAAGGTAGGACAGGAATGCAGGATATGGCAGTGGGTTTTGTGGGCCTGTGCCACAGGGGCACTGGTCAGTGTGGGGTCTGTTCAGATGGTGGAGATGAGATAGGAGCTGGCAGTGTCCTGTTCGCAGCTCTATGAACAAGAAAAAGACTATTCCTCAAAAGTTCTAGATCACCTCTGTTTTCTAACCTGTTGTTTCTGTTCCCCCTGAGGGGCCCCACTGGTCTTGCAAGTTCCCGGGGGCGGGATAGCCTAGTGGTCAGAACATTGCCCTCGCAATTTGACCACCCGGGTTCGATTCCCGTTGGAGGGGATTTTTCTCCTGGAGTTAACATCAGTGCTGACTCCATTCTCCCCAAAAGTCCTTGGATGAGACTATAAACCGAGTCCCGTGCGCTAATGCATGCAGAACATCTTGCGCACACGTTAAATCCTGTTCCACTTTTGGTACGAGTAGGCTATCGTGTGCTGGTGGGAACAGATGACAATGTTTACAAAACTGTAAACACACGGGGACTGGATATAACAAAGCACATGAGTGCTTCTTCCATTATCCTCGATATGAAAGAATAAATAAATAACCCAAGGACAGGTGATTGGTGAGGGGCTGGTCTTCAAGCTGTGGTCTTCCTGACACATGTGCAAGGTCTGGATGAGGAACCTCGGGGGGTCCATCTAAATAAATGCCAGGGGAACATTCTCCATGAGTAAAGACTTTGGAGCTGGCATCTCACCATTACACTGATTCACTTTAAAGAGTTTGGGGACTTAACAATAGTGTCGATGTTGTATGCTGATGCAGTTTTTGTAAAAACTGATTTTTCTGGCTGGAATCTTTCATGTCATGATTGCTCTCTGCTGTTTGTAGATGCTTGTTATTTTTAGTGTTATATGACGCTTTATATTTCTTTTGGGGCATAGCCTGGTTTTGTCACATTCTTTGCCAGATATATATATATATATTTTTTTATAGATGTCCACATAGTAAAAGGCGTATCCTTATAATTAAGCTCCATAGTTACCAATCTTTCCTTACTTAACCTTAACCTTAATTCTCTCCATGCCAGAAGGCACATAAGGCCTGGACATCGTTTCTCCACTGGTTGCGATCTGTAGCTGCGCTGCGTGCTGCGCTCCAAGAGCTCCATCCAGCAGCATTCCGCTCCACCTCCACCATTCTTCGCCAGGTTGTCTTTGGGCGGCCTCTCTTCCTTCTTCCCTCTGGTGTCCATCCGAGGGCCACAGCACAGTCATTCTTCTGATCTTTTCTTAGGACATGGCCAATCCAATTCCATCTCTTTCTTCTTATTCCTGCACTTATCTTCTCTGCCCCTGCCATCTGAAGGGTTGCCTTGTTGGAAATGTGCTGTTGCCATCTAATCTTAACAATCTTCTGGAGGCATTTGGTATGAAAGGTGTCCAGTTTTTCTTCTTCTCCTTTTGTGAGAATCTTTCAGGGTACTCATAACGGATGTAGACTGATATTGCTAGCATCACTGAGATCAGAGGTCTGGGAGGGCTACATGAGATTGTGCAACTCACCAGAGACAGAGAGAGAGGGCAAACCCTGGTGGGGCATTGTGTGGAGCTCCTACCCTCGACAGTGGCGATGGAGACAGATAAGAGGTTATTCCTTAAACACAGCATTCACTGGAAACCTACGGTATCACTGGAATCATAGCACTGCTCAAAGCTAAGGTTGTAACCAATATTTACATAAAAGAGCTGAATTCCAAAGTCTTGCAAAATCAAAAGTTGTTAAAACAGCAGCTTTCTTTGCATGTAATATCAAAACTCTGCTCATTTTGAAAGGAAAAATTGAAACAATCATTTGTTCGAAATTAAATTTCGAAAGTCCATGCACACAAGTTGGTTTAATTCATAGTCCAGCCATAATACTGTGTCTTTCCTAAGGGCATCCTGAGCATCAGTCCTCAAGTAAGAAGTTAAAGGGGAGGAGTGGAAAGAAGCCCTGCATTATACCACTTAGTGTTTGAAACAATATTCCCTGATGATGTTGTAAAGAGTGGTTTTCAACATTGTATGTTGACACTAACAGTGTTTGTGACATTGCTGCATTTTCCCGTGTTTGGCCACTTGAAAGGGTGTAACAGACTCGTCAAAAGCCTTCTTGAAATCAAGGAATTGAGATTTCAAAAGGAGGGACACATCTGTTTCTTCTTATATCTTATGGCAGGATTTGGTAAGAATATATCTTGCTTTATCTTTATTACTCTAGTTAATGGCTTATGACACACACCTGGGCGCGAGCGCACACACACATACACACACTCACACACACACACAGACACTCACATGCACACACCCACACACCCACCCACACACACATGCACATACACAAAACTGACAATAGATGTGTTCCAATGTTTACATCAAATGGTAACAGATAAATCGTAACATACTTTTCCCTAACTTATGTGGCCCTAATCTTACCCCCCCCCCAAAAAAAAAACCAAAAAAAAACAGCAACCCACAAAACAACAACTAACAAACAAACAAAAAAACAGAAAGAAAAAGAAAGAAACTACACCACATAAAAAAGGAGAGAAAAATGGGTCGTGGCTGGGGAGAGAGAGACAGACAGACAGACAGACAGACAGACAGACTCCCTTAAACAGAACAACACCACTCAGTGTCACAGTACATACACAACAAGCCTGTCGCCTCAACCTCAATAGTACACCCCCAAACAAAAACAACCTCGTTTGCCCTCCCTGCTGGTCTGGTCTCTATAGCTCTCTCTCTCTATATATATGCAAATGAGCACCCACCACTGCCGCAACATAAACCCATCACAGCAATCTTAGGTACTCACTAACAAAGTCAAGGTCGACTCTCCCCAGGGGTCATGAACCTTGAACTCAAGAGGTTGACAGCTAGCCAGCTCCCATAAATCAAGGCAGACACAATAGAGGTTGTCGATAAAAGTGGCAGGGGAGGTAATCAGACCTTTGGCGATGTTTAAGAGCGGTTGTGTGAGGGCTTTTGGGGTTTATTGGGAAAAAAAAGAGATTAAAAAAAAGTGGGACAAGCACTTGAAGGCTGAAATACAGGGTTGGAAGAGAGAGAGAGAGAGAGAGAGAGAGAGAGAGAGAGAGAGAGAGAGAGAGAGAGAGAGAGAGAGAGAGAGAGAGAGAACACTGAACACTGAACTGATTTAATGTACATTGGCCATGGACCACAATACATTTCTTGGGCTTGGGATGGAACAAAGGGTTCATTCGTATCATAGGCAAGGCAAATGCACAAAAGGTATAGATTCATGCTGATCAAAAGAAGAAAAACACACATTATTCTAAATCATGATTATGAATCTAACATGAAACAAAACCAAATCACAGAAACATAATTTCTAGGGAAAATTGTGGAAATCATGCATATCAATTACGTAACGAATCATAAAAGTTTTCAAAATACATCCTGAATTAGCATTTTCTTTCTTTTATTGATAGAATGAAAAACATATCTAGACAAACTGTGCCTGTACTCATCATTTGTTCCACTGAACAGATCGTGCAATGGTACGTTGATACATTTACTTAAGAATCTTTCTCTCAAGCCATCGTATGTGTAACATTCCCATAAAAAGTGGGCTTCATTTTCAACTTTCGTTTTACAGAAGGGACACATTTTTTCTCGATTATTCTCA
>CM060350.1:6742020-6757020 GCA_030674155.1 Stramonita haemastoma
AAATTAATAACTTGATGCAGACCGTGAAAATAAAAGATTTAATTTACCATAAAACATTATGACTCTCCCCTTCCATCCCGCCCTCTCAAACCTACCCCCCTCCCGCCTGTCCCCACTACCCCCTCAAAGCACAGAAGCAGTAAAATCAAACTTTGAGGTCAAGAGCATAATAAATCTTCACCCTCGACCTTTCACCTTCTGTTTTCTGAATCTTAAAGGGTGATAAGACTGTGCAAGTTGGAAAAAAACTAATATACATGTCTTCCAAATAACTTATAGGAGCATTTCAAAATTTAATTAAAAGTTTCGTTTTGTCTTTCGCTTCTCGGCTAGAACTGCCAGCTTCACCGAAATGCTGAGATTTAGCCTACAGGCCGTTTTTACCCACCATGAAGGTGGCTGTATTCCGCCTTTGGGGATGAAAGCTTGATATAACTTTGAGGAATTTAATGCTGAACTAAATCTAACTCTCACAAACTTTCTAACTCACAAGATTTGTGAGTATCATATCAATGATCACCATTCTCAAAATACAGCCGACAAGACAGACATGGTCTGTTACTTTTTTCGTTACACCATTCTCAAAATACAACCGACAAGACAGACATGGTCTGTTACTTTTTTCGTTACACCATTCTCAAAATACAACCGACAAGACAGACATGGTCTGTTACTTTTTTCGTTACACCATTCTCAAAATACAGCTGACAAGACAGACATGGTCTGTTACTTTTTTCGTTACACCAGTCACAAAATACAACTGACAAGACAGACATGGTCTGTTACTTTTTTCGTTACACCATTCTCAAAATACAGCTGACAAGACAGACATGGTCTGTTACTTTTTTCGTTACACCAGTCACAAAATACAACTGACAAGACAGACATGGTCTGTTACTTTTTTCGTTACACCAGTCACAAAATACAGCTGGCAAGACAGACATGGTCTGTTACTTTTTTCGTTACACCAGTCACAAAATACAACTGACAAGACAGACATGGTCTGTTACTTTTTTCGTTACACCATTCTCAAAATACAACCGACAAGACAGACATGGTCTGTTACTTTTTCGTTACTTTCTTTGGGTCCTTTTCCGAGTTGTATGGTGTAACTTGGAGGCGGGATGGCTCAGTGGTCAGAGCACTCGGTTCCGCATTGAGTGTCGTCACCAAGTGGATGGGTGACCGTTTACGCGTCTTGGCTTCAGTATAGTCCCCAAGTTTACCCAGCTGTCAATAGGTACCTGTCCTCTTTAGGGTCAGGGAAGGTAAAGCACCGAGGGAGAGGAGATAGGCGCCGCCCTGAAGATACTGGCATCTAGAGAAGCTGAGATCTCTGACACCTCGCTCCCCAACGACTGCACAGGTATAGAGAACACCTTCACCTTTACTGTGGTATAACCAAAGTATCTTGGCAACATCTTTATAGAATTCTGAAGCTGTACGGGTCAGTTTCGGATGGTGATCTCCCCTGTGGGGATGCTAAGGGCTCTGTCAGTATAAATAGTACCCCCACCTTCTGAAATCTTGTAAAAAGGAGAGAGTCTCATCTCATCTCGTTGCTTCTACTAATGTAACATTTTTGGGGTGGCCCGAGGTGCTGAGGTGGGAGAACTTGCGGATGCGTGGTATCTCCGACTTTCTGGCTTCTGACTACAGTCCTGATATCGGAGAAATCTGGAAAGGACTGTAATTCGACTAAAACAAACAAACAAGCATGAAATCTTGTTCCTTTTCTTTCTGTCACCTCCTTCTTGTCTGTTTTTTTCCTTCTTGGTCTTCCATTCTCCTGCCCTTCTTTCCAGAAAGACTAAAAAATAACAATTCTCTCACACGACAAAGTCGGATGTGCAGGGCCTGACTTTTTAGGCACTTCACGGCAGCAACATGATTAAATTTTGCTGTCTGAGCGATAGAGGAAGAAGAAGAAAAAGAAAAATGGGGATGAATGCTCATAGTATTTTGACATTTAACACTTACTTTTTACGGTGAAACACATCTACATAATAATTATGATACATTTTGTTTTCATTATACACATTACCCTGATCTGGCGTGGTGCCTCCAACAATTTTTTTTCTTTCCTTGGCTAGAGCTCCGAGGTTCAACAATGATAACATTTTGTGTATGCATCCCCCCCCCCCCCCCCCTCTTCTTTTATTTTATCTATTTATTCTTTTGTTTATCTTTATTCTTTTATAAATATATCTAGGATAATGGAATAAACACTCATGTGCTATTTACATCCAGTCCCCGTGTGTATGCAGTTTTGTAAACCTTGTCATCTGTTTTCACTGTCACACAATGGCCTACTCTTACGAAAAGCGGAACAGGATTTAATGTGTGCGCAATATGTTCTGCATGCGTTCGCACACGGGGCCTCGGTTTATAGTATCATCCGAAAGACTTTTCTGGGGAGTGGAGTCAGTACTGATGTTAACTCCAGAAGAAAATCCCCTCGACCAGGAATCGAACCCGGGTCGTCAAATTGCGAGTGCAATGTTCTGACCACCAGGCTATCTCTTCATCCAGGTAGCCACACTCCAACTTCAGGGGAAACAGCAGGGAGTTACACCAATGTTGCCAGAGCAGTAGGGTTTGATTGATTGATTGATTTAATTTTTTTTATCGATGATAATGGGATAAGCACTCTTGTGCTTTTTTAATTTTACATCCAGTCCCCGTGTGTATGCAGTTTTGTAAATGTCATCTGTTCCCACCAGCACACGATGGCCTACTCTTACGAAAAGCGGAACAGGATTTAACGTGTGCGCAAGATGTTCTGCGTGCGTTCGCACACGGGGCCGGCCTCGTTTTCAAGTAGGGAGGTACTTTGCAGGTCTTTTCGATTTTCAACTGTCGTGGGTTCTTCTGATGTGCACAAATCCGTAAGCACACTCTGGTCTGACTGGTTTTCGAGTCGTTGCCTCCGAAAGACTTGGCATTCAGTTGGATTTTTTTTTTTCGTCAAACAGGGAAGAAAGGGCAAGGCTGGGAATTAAACCCAGAACCTCGTGGTTTAGTTGTTAGAGAGCAGGTGAACTTGTAAACCATCTTTCCTTCTTATGATTCTTGCTTAAAGTTTGTTGGAAAGGTAGACCTTAATTTTGTGCTCCAAGATTGTTTGAAGTTTATTTTGGTCTCTTTGATCCTTAAGTTATGTCATGGGCATGCATGCACTGGTTTGAATATTTTCGTCACCGTTGTGCTGTTGAGAGTGACGGAATTTGTTATCTCATGGCTTTGATGATCTTTTGCATGTTGTAAACCCCCCCAAATGCATGTGCTGAGAAAGTGTGTGTGTGTGTGTGTGTGTGTGTGTGTGTGTGTGTGTGTGTGTGTGTGTGTGTGTTGGTTTTAAATGGTCAAGTTATAATGCAAACATCGGTGAGGGAAGAAAGTTAATGTCACAATCACAATAAACTGAATGCAGATATATTTGTGGAGGACAACAAGTGCAGGTAACCACCTACAACTTCTCTATCATTTCGAAAATAATTTAGCAAAGATTCGATTAATTAAAAACAACAACAACAACAACAACAACAACAACAACAACATCATCACGCCTCCCCCTCACCCCAACCCCAATAAAATTAGATTCGTGGTTTTGCGGACAAAGGGAAACAATTCAAATCACTCCTGACAAAAGTTGTAAATTGTGTCCCATTGCTTAGGTGGAGATGGGGAGGGGGGGAATGGTGGTGGTTAGAATTGTTTTATTTCATGTGCTCTTTTCTTTCTTTTTTTCTTTCTCTCCATTTTCTTCCATTTTTTTAACGGAAATTTTAGTGATTGATATATTCCTTTTATGAATAGCCCCAGTACTGTTACAGGACTGTTCTGTTCTCATGAAAGTATTGAACTAACTAACTAACAACAACAACAACAATAAGATGATGATGATGATGATGATGATGATGATGATGATGATGATAATGATGATGATAATAATGATAATAATAACAACAACAATAAACACAGCAACAACAACAACAACAACAACAGCAGCAACAACAACAACAACAACAACAAGCATCATCATCATCATCATCATCATCATCATCATCATCATGGTGTTCATAAAAGTAGTGGTGATAGTAATGCTCATAATAATGATTTTATACAGCACAAGCAATACCTTGGTGACATAGCAACAAAGCACACCAAACACACACACACACACACACACACACACACACACACACACACACACACACACACACACACACACACACACACACACACACACACACACACACACAAGATTCAAGATTTAATTCGCCTTTGACCCCTCTTGGGGCATGGAGGATTTCAAACAAAATCAACTGTAACATATATAATTTGGATTAATAGAATAGTTCATACACAGAATTTCACAGAAATAAAAATATAATCAACCTTTTCATTAATGTCATGCGACTTTACTATTACTATGAATTTACTAAGTTTTAAAAACATATCTTTATCAGAAGAGAACAAATTACAAAATGTGAACATGGATCCTGGATACAAATATTCATGGGGTAGGACATTCTTCCGAAGCTCAGAAAACTTTGGACATTCCATTATGAAGTGAAACTCATCTCCACACACACACACACACACACACACACACACACACACACACACACACACACACACACACACACACATCAACAAACAACCCTGTGCATTAACAGTACAGAGCCATCATGTGAAGAGTGAAGGGATGCTGCAGTGGTACCTTTTTTCAGCCAAGATGAAATTATACAGGTTAATTCTGAAAGTATCTTCTAGGGTTTGAGTATTTCTCAGAACAAAGTTTCTTGGAAGAGATTTTCTCAAAAGAAAGAACTTCTCTGAAGAGATTTTCTTGGAAAAGAGTTTTTTCATAAGAGATTTTCTTGGAAAAGCGTTTTTCAGAAATGAGTTTCTTGGAAAAGAGTTTTTCAGAAGAGATTTTCTTGGAAAAGAGTTTTTCAAAAGTGAGTTTCTTGGAAGAGAGTTTTTATTACACATTTTTATTATTTTTTTTTTTTTAGTTTCCCAAGAGAGAGTTTCTTTGGAGAGTGGCTTGGACGATTTGTTCAGAAGAGAGTTGGGTTTTGTTTTTCTCTCTCTCTCTTTTTTTTTTTTTTTTTTTAAAGGGAATTTCTCAGAAGAAAGCTTCTTGGAAGAGAGCGCCTGAGAACAGAATTTCTTGGAAGATTTTCTCAGGAGAAAATTTTCTTAGAGGAGAGTTTCTTGCAAGAGATTTTCTCAAAAGAGAGTTTCTGAGAAGAATTTTTCTTAAAACATAGTTTTTCAGAAGAAAGTTTCTCAGAAAATAGTCTCTTAGATCAGAGTTTTTCAGAGGAGAGGGTTTATTACTTTTCAAAAGAGTTTCTTGGAAAAGAGTTTTTGAAAAAAATAGTTTTTTGGAAAAGTTTCTTTCTTAAAATAAATAAACCAATTTGTTCCACACATTCTTTGTTTTCGACATTCAAAATACAAAACACATTCCCCTTATTTTTTTCCATTCCAAGGGCCAAAAAACCCGATACTGATTATGGTAATAACAAAAATATACTCACACAAACAACAAATTATTGACAAGACCTAGTAGTATAAGGGAGAGAACTTCCTTAAAATTGTCTCATTATCATTTCTGTTAACTCCCTTGATTACTGTAATCTCGCTGAGGATGAAATAAATTATTAAGTTTGCTTGGTAATTCAACTCAGTGAAATGATGTAAACATCAGATTGTTCAATTGCTTTCTTTAACAGTGTGCTTGATTAACATATCTGTAAAATTGCTATTACAACAACACGTTGGTACCTTTCGGGTTATATACCGGTGCAAGTTTTGTAACTCACAATTGTCGTCTGCTTTGATGAGATGAGTGCACGAGGGTTGCAGTTCTTAGTTATGATCTCTACGAAAGGGTCGTGAGAGAGAACTGTGAAAAGATGGCATCGGCCACGAGGAGTGAAGATGTGAGGGCAGACGACCAGTATTTTCGCGTGATCATCAATGAAAGAGCTGTGGATGACATCTCTCTAGACTTTTTCTACAAACCCCACACGATCACGCTGCTTGTTGCGTGCATATCAGGTCTTCTGTACCTAGCGTTTACACGGTAAGGGATGCTTTAAGTCAAGTGGAAGGATTTTGTGGATGGATGCGCTTGCGATCGATGCGGGGGAGGGAGGGAGGGAGGCTGTGGCAGACTGGTATCAGATGAAAACAAATTGATGCTCTTGTTGGTGCTGTTTTCGTTTGTTATCGTTTTTCTGAAACCAACATGTTTGGATTGTTTTTGTTTCATAACGCTCGTCATTATAGAATCCCCCCCACCCCCACCCCTCCCCACTTCGTCTCGCAGAAATGTAGAAGTGAGAAAATCGTTGCTGCAATAAAAAGAATTTAAGCGAAAATTTGAAGTAGTTATGGATTTTCTAAGATCAACATCAACAGTGCTATTATACAGTTACAAATTATTGACAATAACATTTTCATTGGTAAGATTAAAAACAAACAATAAAAATACACATCAGAAAAAAAACACACCAAAACCACTAGCAATGCTAAGGCATTTAATTCATTTCATCATTCTATCATAAAGCAGGCTCTGTTTGTATTCAAATCAATAGAGTACTAGTATGAGTGCAACAGATTTTTTTTCTTCGTGGCAGAGATCAGGCTGCTTACCATAGCCATAGAGGGAGATCAAATGAGCATGGGAGGATGCCATCCATGATCCACTGTCTTCTTTTTTTCCTCACCAGTTTTTGTGTAGTTTTTCCCTGAGAATATGAAATATGATGATTTGTTACAGACAGTAGTTTTGGCCCTGTGCCGTGTTCTCTTTTGCCTTGCCATATATCCCTTTAATTTACTTTTATCTAGTGCACATTACAGAATCCATAGCAACAAGAGAGTTGCCACAGGCAAAATTTTGTGGACAAATTCTGCTCTCACAATGAGAAGGAAAGAAATAACCATCAGACAGGAAAGAAAAAAAAAAGAGTGGCACTGCTGTCATGGTGATGCGGTCTCCTCAGGGAGAGCAGACTTAATTTAAGTTTTCATGCTGAAAAATATGCCATGAATGAGAACTGTAAATCACATTCATCAGCTCAATACAAAAGACTAGCACCAAGACAGTCACTCAAGAGATTTGGAATGAAAAAAAAAAGAAATGAGATTCAAACTGTCAAATTCTGGTTTTGTAAACCTCAATATCAGAATATGATCAATACATGTTTTGAAAACTATCTACCATGGACTTAAGGTTTTATAAACATCAAAATCAAATTATCAACACATCAAAATCAAATTGTCAACACTTGTTTTAAAAACTTTCTTTCCAGAATCTTTATTTACCAGCATAGACATTTCTCATGCTGCATGACATGAGTTGTGGTTAACCCCCCAAAAAAAAACAACAACAACAACAAATCAACAAAACTAAACTAAAGCAAGCTGCAAAACACACAGAGCAATTGCCAATAGTCCAAATACATACATAATATTTTAACTAATGAAACAGAATTCCACTTTTAAATACAGCTCTAGATTGCTTTTTTTCTTTTGCTTGTGTTGTTGGTGTACATAATTATGATCTTTCATAATGTCAGCATGTTAATTTTCCTATTGTCTTCATTTCATTACCAGTTTGACTCTGCATAATTACATGTATGCATTATCATGAATACTTTTTGCATATATGTGCTGTCATGTATTACTTAGTATGGCTCTGTTTTCAATTTTGATTGGGAAGGGACTTCAGATGAGTTATAACATGCACAACAGGTCACCACAACTACCCCCCCCCCCCCCACCACCACCACCACTAGCACAACAATGGCAACTACAAAACAAAAAACAACAACAGAAATGTGAAACTGGAAAAAAAAATCATGGTGTGTGAGAAATTTATAGCCTAATGGCCTAATGCTGTAATGGTTAGAGTGCTGAGCTCTGACAGTAAGTAAGGGTTGAAGCCACAGTCTCCAAGGCACCAGTTTGGAGACCTGTGTTTTCCCCATAGAGTTAACATCAGTACTGTCTGCACTACCCCCAAAAGTCCTTCAGATGAGACTATGATCTAAACTTGTAATATATTATACCTGTGTTGTGTGTGAATAAACTGAATTGTATGCAGAACATCTCGACCTGTGCACACGTCAAAGCCTGTTGTGCCTTTCAGAAGAGTAGGCCAGTAGGAATGGATGACATCATTAAAAAAAAAAAAGCAAGCCCACATTGTGCACACTGGTACCAGTGGTAATGGTATCGTGTTTTTAAACACCATCCCTGAAGTCAGAATGTGGCATCTGTAGGGTGGCCAAGAAACGGTTGATACATGATACATATCAATACATGATGTATGATACAAAGTTTCACCATTGGTGCATCTTGGTAGTTCTTGCCAAGGAACACCATGATCTTGGAAAGATGTACATACTGTAACAGTGTAAGAGGTGCAATTCCCCACTTGATCACATAAAATATTATTGAGGAAATAGTGTATTTAGTGAAGGAAAACAAGTGTAGGTAACCAGTTACAACTTCTCAGTCATTTTGAAAATGATTTCAAGATCAAACATTCTGAAACTAAATTTATGTTTCCTGATAAGTTTATTTTAAAATGCTGCATTTTCCATGCAAAGGTGTTTTTTTTATGATTTACCTTTTTGTTTGTTTTGCTATTGGTGTTTTTTTTTCATAATTGTTTGTTATCTTTTTTGTGGTAGAGATGGTGGTGCAAACATGATGTGTTCATTGATATTGTGTGTAATATTGCAGGATTATGAGGATATATGACTGACGCTAGTTCAGAATAGTTCAGACCGTTTTACTTCATTCCCATGGGTCCATGAAGTTGTGGGTTTGAATCATGGGGGCATCTGGTGAATTAAGGGTGTTTTTTTTTTTTTACAATCTCCAGGTCAACTTCAAACGCACACCTACTACTACCAGTGCCTGAATTTCCTTCTTGTGCACACATACATATTCAGAAGATTTTAGATTAAATTTGCACATTAAAGATCCTGTAAATAATGTCAGCATTTGGTGAGTTAGGAAAACACAAACATACCCAGTATGCATCCCAAAAGTCGGAATGCGGCTACCTTCATTGTGGGAATAAATGGTCGCATTAGTGCTCTAAAACCTCACCTTTGGTGAACCTCGGAGCTCTGGCCGAGGAATGGAAAAATAAAAAAAACAGTAGGATACAACAAAATCTGTATTAACTGTATGATAAAACATTGATAACAATGACATGGTCTTTGAAAACTGTTTTTATTTATATAATATGTTTAGATTGAATAAAGTATTATTTTTGTTGTGCACACATATAGAGTGGGGGCATGCAGGATAGCTATGTAGTCAGAGCGCTCGCTTTCCCCCAGTCAAGTTAAGCAGCGTTGAGCGTGGTTACCAGGTGGATGGATGACCGTTTGCACATCTTGGCTTCAGTATTAGTACTATTACTATACTCTATATATAGTCCCCCCAGTTCACCCAGCTGTAAATGGGTACCTGCCTGCTTTAGTCAGGAAGGTAAAGCAGCGAGGGAGAGGAGATGGGCACTGCCCTCAGTATTCTGGCCCCTGGAGAAATTGAGGTTTCTGATATCTTGCGCCCCAATGACTGCATAGGTTATTGAACATGTTTACCTTTACCTAGATTGAATAAAATTGCATGCATGTTTATGCATGATGCATGATGTATTTTGTACTCACACATAAATCTATAGATGGTTTAGTGTGACTGATCACTGAGGTACAGTTCTGAACTGTTTTCAGAGATGAGAGTTCATCAGAGCACAACATCTGGAATGGATTCCTGTGCATCATCTTCTTCTTCATGATTGTCAGTGTCCTGGCTTTCCCAAATGGTATGTAATGTACAGTATCTTCACATACAATTTACTGTTCTGTGCTCTTCAGTATTAATTAATTAATGTTGGTATCTTCACAATTTACTGTTCTGTGTTCTTCAGTATTTCTTAATTATTGTTTGGTATTTTAACAAACAATTTACTTCTCTGTGTTTCTTCATATTTCTTAATTATTGTTGGTAGTGATTTACCGGCCAGATTTCAATTTACTTCTCTGTGTTCTTCAGTTTCTTATATTGTTGTAGTTCAACAATTATGTTTTTCCTTTTAATTATTGTTGGGTGTTCAGAGCTCATTGTGATAGTTTCTTCCTTGTAGATTTGTGCTTTGTGTATTTTTGGTTTTTACCCTGGAAGAATTCTGAAATACCATAGTTAATTTTTGTTAATTTTCCCAGTAGATTTTTTAGATTAAAAGAAAATAATGAAAACTTTGCTGTTAAAGGCCTGTGTAAAAACAGCTGTGCACAGGTGACAGACTAGCGAGCATCTCAGTATTTCCCTCCAACACTGCGCATCGGTTGTCTGGATGATTAACCTGAAAGCTTCTTCCACAAAGCAGACCTGTTATCCTGAAATAAAGAAGGAAAGAAAACCTCCAAAAGAAGAATGACACAGTTTTAAACAAACAAATTTATAAAATATGCCAACCCAAATCTGTCTCTAAATGATTTGTAATCCTTTCTAAATTGTTCCAGTATTCATGCAGGGAAGAAAGAAAAAAAGGCAGAAACACAGTAAAAAGTTTGTCAAAAAGAAATACCCCAAGGATCCCTGAACCTTTCTGTCAGGATTAGCATCATCTGATCAGCACAATGGTTTCCTGTGTGGTGTGCGAGAAACAAGAGGTAAAGCAGCGAGGGAGAGGAGATGGGCACCGTCCTCAATATGCTGGCTTCTGGAGAAGCTGAGGTCTCTGTCACCTTGCTCCCCAATGACAGCATAAGTTATGGGAACACATGTACCTTTATATCATAGTACTAAATAATAATATTAACAATATGAAATTTTTATAATGCTGAATCTTGTGAAAGCAAACAAAATCAAGGCGCTTGCATTGAAATCATTCATTTTTATTTTTATTATATTTTATTTTTATTTATATCAGAATAAATAAATAAATAGATTAAAAAAATTGAAATCATTCACGCACTTGCAACTGTTCACAAATAAAATTAACAAATTTTAAATTTACATGATACATGTATGCATGCACACATGCATACAGATGCCCATGTTACAAAGACAGAGAAATCTATGTGTACGTTTGGTTTTTATGCTAGATTAAAATTTTTGCATTCAATTTGTGACAGGTCCCTTTACACGGCCCCATCCAGCCATCTGGAGAATGGTGTTTGGTAAGTGTGTGTGTGTGTGTGTGTGTGTGTGTGTGTGTGTGTGTGTGTGTGTGTGTGTGTGTGTGTGTGTGTGTTTGTGTGTGTGTGTGTGTGTGTGTGTGTTGTGTGTGTGTGTGTGTGTGTGTGTGTTGTGTGTGGTGTGTGTGTGTGTGTTTGTGTGTGTGTGTGTGTGTGTGTGTGTGTGTGTGTGTGTGTGTGTGTGTGTGTGTGTGTGTGTGCTGTCACTCTGTGTGTGTCTGTATGAGTTTGTTTGTTGTGTGTGTGTGTTGTATAATTTTTATTTGTTTGTTTGTTCCTTGGGTAGAGCTTGGGTGGATTGTGCTGATGCCTACTGCTTTTGCCCACCATGATAACTAACTTCAGGTCGCTTGTATTCCCGCTTCAGGGATGGTGTCTGTAGAAACATGACACAGGTGTGCATGCAGGATGGCTTATTTTGTTGGTTTGTTTTCTTCAATCTTGTCATCCGTTCCTACTGACAGGAATTGGCCTACTCTTCCAAAAAGGTGGAACAGGTTTTTAAAGTGTGCACTGTAAGGTAATGAAGATATTCTGCATGCATTCATACCTAGAGCTTTGGTTTATAGTCTCAGCCAAAGGACTTTTGAGGGAGTGGAGATAGTAGTAATAATGATAATAATAATAATAATAATAAAATAATCATAATAATAATATAATAATATATAATCATAATCATAATAATGATGATAATAATAATAATAATAATAAAATAATAATAATAATAATAATAATAATAATATAATGTAATGATACTACTACTACTACTACTACTACTACTACTACTACTACTTGGAAATTATATAGCGCTATGTCTTGTAAAAACAAATCAAAGCGCTTGCATTCGACCTATAAAACACACAAGCAATCAATAACCATTTATACTTATGGTTTAAGCAAATTCGAATGTACAGACACATGCATGCACACTAGTACTGATGTTAACTCCAGGGTAAAATCCCCTAAAACAGGCACCTCCATGGTGGCTTGATCCCGGGGTATCAGATCATGAGAGAAGTGCTCTAACCACTAGGCTGCAGGTCCCCTGTTTCATGGGCAGTGTAACCCCTGGGTGGCTGAGAGGCTGATCGGCTTGTGGCTGATAAATAGTAATTATATGAGGAGACAGGTCTTGAGAACACAGGTGTGGGCTGTGGTCACACTTACAGTGCGCAGAACATCTTGCGCACACGTTAAATCCTGTTCCGCTTTTCGTAAGAGTAGGCCATCGTGTGCCGGTGGGAACAGATGACATTTACAAAACTGCATACACATGGGGACTGAAAAAAAGCACAAGAGTGCTTATTCCATTATCCTCGATATAAAAGAATAAAATAAAAAATAAAAATAAAATAAAGTAGTAAAGAGGTGTAACCATTTTCCAAGGGCGAATAGATTGTGGAATGAGTCATGTAATTCATAAAGTATTTCTTATAGTTCGTGACAAATTTTCTGCCTGTCAGAAACTGAAATAGGATAGAACGATCTTGAGCATGCATAATGAGCAGTGGATATGCATGCATGCATATTATTTATTAGAACAAGGGCAGCTTGCATACATGTGCTTACATACACACAATTCAGTCACGGTGACATTTTTCACCTTATGTGGTCGTTTTTCAATATCAAAGATGGACACATTCTGTCTCTAGAATTTTTGACAAAAACAAATATATATATATATTTTTTTGTTCCTTAGTTAGAGCTCCAAGGTTCACCAATGGTGAGATTTTACAAGTGTATAATGTGACCTTTTTTGCCCAGCATGAAGGTAGCCGCATTCTGACTTTCTGGGGATGTTTGCTTCTCTCGAAACCGACCGAATGTTGACATGGGTTACGGGATCTTTAACATGCATATTTGATCTTCCGAATACATGAAGGGAAGTAAGGCGCTGGCATGTCTACACTTGAAGTTGACCTGGGAGACTGTAAAAATGTTCACTCTTAGTTAATTTTTCAGATGCCATCAAGATTCAAACCCTAGACTTCATGGACCCATGGGATAGAAATGGAGTGGTCTGAACTATTTGGCTATAGATAGCATAACTCTCTGAACATAATACTGGCGTGTTACATTTTCATGGCTCTGATCCGTTGCTACTTTCAAGCGGAAGTCTTACCTTCTCCAGTTGGAATGGGGATTTCATCAGTGTGAAAGCCCTATCATGTATCAAGCTAGAAACAGTGGAGGCATTGTGACAGGGAGAAGAGAATGTGCTCTTGTGGCCTTGCACTCTCCCTGGGGTGAGCAGCACAGATATAGCAGCTCAGATTTCTTAGATATGTAGAGAAACACTTGCCATGTCAGATAGGTATACATGTAGTACCATCAGTACAAGGCAATGCATTGCACTGTAGGGCATGGCATGACACAACATGACATGACACGACATTGCATTGCACTGCACTGGGCTGTACTATGCTCCACTCCAGTCCACTCCACTCCATTACGCTGAACAGCACCGCACTGCACCGCACTACCCTGCGCTACGCTATGCTACACTACGCTACACTACACTACACTGCTCTACACTACACTACAATACAATACAGTACAACTTTAATTCAGTTCAATACAAAACAATACAATACAATTCAATTCAATAGAATAGAATACAATACAATACAATGTATGCATAGGACTTAGTTTCACAGTGTCATTTGAAAAACAACAACAAACCAACAACAACTGGACAAATGTTTGCACAAAACTGGTTTTTAAACCCCCCCCCCCCCCCCCCACACACACACACACACTTTTCTCCTGGAGTTAACATCAGTGCAGACTCCACCCTCCCCTAAAGTCATTCGGATGAGACTATAAACCGAGGCCCCGTGTGTGAACGCATGCAGAACATCTTGCGCACAGGTATCCTGTTCTGCTTTTTGTAAGAGTAGGCCATTGTGTGCCAGTGGGAACAGAAGACATGACTGACAAAACTACATACACACGGGGACCGGATGTAAAAAAGCACATAAGTGCTTATTTCAATATCCTTGATATAAAATAAATAAATAAATAAATGAATAAATAGATAAATAAATAAATAAATAAACAAAACACACTCACACTCACTCACTCACTCACACACACACACACACACACACACACCACACACACAACACACACACACAACACACACACACACACACACACACACACACACACACACACACACACACACACACACACACACACCACACTCACTCACTCACTCACTCACTACAAACCGTTGCTTTCTGTCTCTGCATTTATAAACAAACGCATTCTGCCATATTGGGGATGGGATGGGGGGGGGAAGGATTAGTTGGGGGAGGATTGGGGAGGGGGGGGGGAGCTGAATAAAAGCAGAATGCAATCTGTGTGTGGCAAAAGTCAATTGATGTATCCCAGGATGGGTCGGTCCTGTGATAGTGATACAGAGTGATACCATCGCTAGCTGTGTCAATATTTGAAACACTCTCTCAACCAGCCCAGGGCTGTAAGCCTTCCCCTGGGTATTGCAGGGGATTGCAGGAACAAAAACAATCAGAAAAGTGTGTGTGTGTGTGTGTGTGTGGTGTGTGTCACTGTGTGTGTGTGTGTGTGTGTGTGTGTGTGTGTAGTGTGTAGTGTGTGTGTGTGTGTGTGTGTGTGTGTGTGCTGTGTGTGTGTGTGTGTGTGTGTGTGTGTGTGTGTGTGTGTGTGTGTGTGTGTCACTGTTGTGTGTGTGTGTGTGTGTGTGTGTGTGTGTGTGTGTGTGTGTGTG
>CM060350.1:6762020-6767020 GCA_030674155.1 Stramonita haemastoma
TCTCTCTCTCTCTCTCTCTCTCTCTCTCTCTCTCTCTCTCTCTCCCTCCCTCCCTCTCTCTCCCCCATCTGTCTCTGTTTCTCCCTCTTTTTCTCCCAAGCCCTTCTCGATCTCAAGCTGTGATGTTGTGGACAAGAGAAAGAAGACAGTGTGTGATGTGTTTTTTTAATTTTTTTAAATTTTTGATTTAAAATTTTTTTTTTTATATCGAGGACAGTGGGATAAGCACTGTTTTTTTTTTTTTTTACATCCAGTCCCCGTGTGTATGCAGTTTTTGCAAATGTCATCTGTTCCCACCCGGAACATGATGGCCTACTCTTACGAAAAGCCGAACAGGATTTAACGTGTGAGCAAGATGTTCTGCGTGCGTTCACACACGGGGCCTCGGTTTATAGTATCATCCGAAGGACATGTGTTTTTAGGAGTGTGTGAGGGGGGGGGGGGGGGGGGGGGGGGAGAGGGCTGGAGGGAGTCAGCTGATGCTGTGAACACAACACAACATGGGCCCACAGCCCCAGGGGGGGATTGTGTGTTACCGCTTTCATTACACACACACACGCACGCACACACACACACACACACACACACACCACACACACACACACACACACACACACACACACACACACACACACACACCACACAACGCACGCAGCGCACACGCGCGTACGCACGCACGCACGCATATACACTCACACACACACACACGCACGCACTAACACACACACACACACACACACCACGGACACGCACGCGCGCAGGCACATGCGCATGCGCACGCACGCACGCAGCTCACACGCGCGTGTATACGCACGCACAACACACACACACACACACACACACACACACACACACACACACACACACACACACACACACACACACACAACACACACACACACGCACGCAGCACCACGCACCTGACATCACACACACGCTACGCAGGCCACCACCAACCATCAACATCACACACACCATACACACACACACACACAACTCACACACACACACACACACCACACACACACCACACACACACACACACACACACACACACACACACACAACACACAGCACACCGTTACGTGTGTTGTGGTCTTCATTCCATCACTGTTGTGTTAGTGTAGCGTTACGCCACAGATCTCAGCACTCATATCATGCAGCCATAGTGATGGGGTTTTGTTTTGTTTGGCGTGTGTGTGTGTGTGTGTGTGTGTGTGTGTGTGTGTGTGTGTGTGTGTGTGTGTGTGTGTGTGTGTGTATGTGTGTTGTGTGTGTGTGTGTGTGTGTGCGTCTGTGTGGTGTGTGTGTGTGTGTTAGTGCGTCTGTGTGTGTGTGTGTGTGTGTGTGTGTGTGTGTGTGTGTGTGTGTGTGTGTGTGTGTCCATGATCTTGCTTACTCTGTCTATCCCTATTCCTTCTTGCCTCTCTCTCTCTCTCTCTCTCTCTCTCTCTCCTCTCTCTCTCTCTCTCTCTCTCTCTCTCTGATTCTCTATCTCTCCCCTCCCTCCCTTTCTCTCTCTCTCCTCTCTAGCTCTCCCTCTCTCTTTCCCCTCCCCGCCCCCGTCCCCCCCTCTCTCTCATCTATCTCCCCCTCATTTTGACGCAGTAGAAAGTACAAAAGAAAGATGAGATCATATAATATGTTTGTTGTGGTTGTGTGAGGGTCAGGGGTCCGTAGTATATATCAATATATCTAGATAGTATATATAATATCTATAGAAAGATGATTAGATAATGGTAGTTGTTGTGTGAAGGCCAGGGATCTGAAGTATATATATCTATAGTATATCTATCTACAGTATATAGTATCTATAGTATAGAGAGATGGTTAGTGTAAGTGAGCCTTGTATCAGTACAGGTTGTGGTGTAGACAGCCTCAGGGAAGTAGGAAAGGTGGTGTGGCCTTCATCCCTACTGTTTTACCCTCCATACAGTTCTAAATAAGACACCTTTCATGACCATTTTGTTTTGTCATCTTTTGTTGTTTTGATCGTTGTTGTTGTTGTTGTGTTGTTTGTTGTTGTTGTTGTTGTTGTTGTTGTTGTGTGTTTTCTTCTTCTTCTTCTTCTTCTTCTTCTTCTTCTTCTTCTTCTTCTTCTTCTTCTTCTTCTTCTTCTTTTCTCTCTCCCCTCCATCTCCTCCTCCTCTTCTTGTTGTTGTTGTTGTTGTTGTTGTTGTTGTTGTTGTTGTTGTTGTTGTTGTTGTTGTTGTTGTTGTTTCTTCTTCTTCTTCTTCTTCTTCTTCTTCTTCTTCTTCTTCTTCTTCTTTCTTTTCTTCTTCTTCTTCTTCTTCTTCTCTTCTTCTTCTTCTTCTTCTTCTTCTTCTTCTTCTTCTTCATCTCTTCTTCTTCTTCTTCTCCTGTGTGTGTGTGTGTGTGTGATGTGTGTGTGTGTGTGTGTGTGTGTGTGTGTGTGTTGTGTGTGTGCATCGTGTGTGTGTGTGTGTTGTATGTGTGTGTGCGCGTGTGCGCGTGCGCATGAATGTTTACTTTGCCATCTTGTGTTTTAGTCTTTTGTCTGTTATCTGTCTGTCTGTCTCTGTTTTCTTCCTCCCTCCCTTTGCTTCTGTGTGTGTGTGTGTGTGTGTGTGTGTGTGTGTGTGTGTGTGTGTGTGTGTGTGTGTGTGTGTGTGTATTCGTGTGATTGTGCGTGTGCATGTGTGTGTTTGCATATATGTGTGTATGTGTTTTATAATGTAAGAGAGAGAGAGAGGGTGGAAGAGAGAGGAGAGAGAGAGAGAGAGAGAGAGAGAGAGAGAGAGAGAGAGAGAATATGTAAACATGACGAAAAAAGAGAGAGGGGAGAGAAGAAGAGAGAGAGAGAGAGAGGAGAAGAGAGAGAAAGAGAGAGAGAGATATGTAAGAGGGTGAGAGATGAGAAAGAGAGAGAGAGATGAGAGAGAGTAGATGTCTGAGAGAGAGAGAGAAGTGTGGGCGAGGTAGAGATTTAGGAGAGAGAGAGAGAAGAGAGAAGAAGAACGATGATGAGCAGAGACTGAGAGATTGAATGAGGAGACTAGAGATATGAAGCAGTCAGAGGATCATCGCATGTGTTCAGAAACATAATGCACATTTTTTTCTGCCCAATTATCCTCCTTCAAACTGTCATGCAGTCTCATTCACAACCATCGCCTGTCAGAACCTCATCGCATTGTATTCAGAACCTCATCGCATTGCAGTTCAGAACCTCATCATTCATTCAGAACCTCATCGCATTGTTCAGAACCTATCACTACCCATTGCATCCCGTCAGAATCCCTGCATCTTGTCGAACTCATCGCATTGCATTCAGAACCTCATCGCATTTATTAACCCTCATTGCATCCCTATTCAGAGCCCATGCATTGCATTCAGAACCTCAGTGCATGCCTGTCAGAACCTCACCACATCAAACATCACCTTGTCAGACCTCATCGTCATTTCTTTCCAGTGCTTTTTCAGATCCCTCATATTTATCTGCATCCCTTCAGGGACTCACCACAAAACACCCTTACAGGCCTTATCTATTCACTTCCCTTTTATCATCCTTCTCAATTTCCCCCTTTCAGGGCTTCGTCACTTCAGAGCCTTATCATCAAGTACCTTATCTCTTTCATTAGGGCTTCGTCACATTTCAAAGCCTCATCATAAACGTTCCTTATAATGTTGATCACACTCAACCCACTTCCCAAGGGCCAGCCTCATCACAGAAATTCCTTATAGGGAGGGGTTAATCACATCCCTTTCAGGGCCTCATCACCAACACTTCCTTATAGGGGTTGATATCATCCCTCTCCAGCCTCGTCACAAACATTTCATACAGAGGTTAATCACATCCCTTGCAGGACTAAAGTTGGTCTTGCACAAAATGTTTTACCGTTATTTAAATTCCCGGTGAAACTTATTGCTTAGATGGGGAAACATGCTTTCGTTGATTTTATGATGTTTGTGCATGTTGCATGCATGTACATGAACAGATGTTTGCTGTGGGCTTCAGGATTGCATGATTGAACAATGTGTGAAAACTAAGTTTCCCAGAGGAAAAGGGTTGGGGGTTAATCTTGATGGGAAATTGGAGGAGTTTGGGGACACAGGGGGAGGGAGGGGGTGGAAAGGACAGGAGAGAGAGGGGAAGGGGGGGGGGGATTGACTGAAGTGTAAAATTTGACTTGTGGAGAGAAAGGGAGAAGAGCTGACAGGACCGTCCATTGCACTGTCCTCTGGGAATGGGAGGTCTTGAATGATGTGGCAGTTGGACTCGTCCACTGGGTAAGTCAGGAGTTGAAACATGGACTGGTCCAAGGGAGGGGTAAGTCAAGAAGGCGGGATATGACATTGTATGACATTGGTCCAGGGTGGGCATTGCAGCTGAGTGATAATTGCGTTTACAGCCGTTATGGAGGATTTTGAGTCCGTGGGTTGAATCTTGCCCAAGTCCTGGCAGCAATGTCTTCTCTACCAATAGAAAGTGTGGTGCATAGTAGTTTGTCATGAATGAAAACCAGCACACACACACACACACACACACACACACACACACACACACACTCACACACACACACAACACACACACACACAACACCACACACACACACACACACACACACACACACCACACACACCACACCACAACACACACACACACAGATTGGAGTTATCTGGAGAAAAAACTTGTCTAGTTCTTTTTAACAATGGGAAAACCCCCAAACACTACCGTTATTAACACTTGATGGGGTCACACTTCAATACAAACAAGACGCCAGATTCTTGGGAGTTCATTTAACTAGCAAGTTAAACTGGAAAATGCATATTGAAAATTTGATTTTAAAAGCCAGGAAACGATTAAACTTCTTAAAGATTGTGAGTGCTCAGCCGTGGAGTCAGGATACTAAAACACTCATGCATCTTGCTGCTTCATTAATTCGATCTAAACTCATTTCTGGTCAAGAAGTGTATTTTTCTGCTCCAAATTATCTCTTAAAAAAGTTGCAAAGTGTGGATAGCAAAGCAATTAAAATAGC
>CM060350.1:6779520-6782020 GCA_030674155.1 Stramonita haemastoma
TGGTGATCAGGGCTATAAACCTTGTGGTAACACCCCCCCCCCCCCCCCCCCTCCTTTTAGGGGCTGTCCGTATAAACAGCATCCTCACCTTCTGAAAAAAATATGTGCCTGAAATTCTCATTTTCTATTCCTCTCGTTGTTTCTGCATCGCTTCATTTCTTTCTGTCACCACCTCCTTCTTGTTCACTTTCTGCCTTCTTGGTCCATTTCCTCTTGGTCCATTTCTTCTTGGTCCATTTCTTTGACCCTTTGTTCCCCCAGAAAGATGTAATGAGTCTGTTATCGACTATGCTTGGAGTGACTGTAAACTTGAACAGAAAGTGTTCTCCATCTTTCCAATATCTTCAAAGCTGACATAATTGATAAACAAAACAAAACAGGAGCAAAACACTGCCCCCCCCCCTCTCTCCCCCCAAAAACACAACACAACAACAACAAACATTCGAAAAGAACAAACAACAACAAAGCTCCTTCCATCCACACGGGCACTATACTTATATATGTACATCTGGAATGGCAAACACAGATATAGATGATATATTTCAAACCTGGACTTGGACATTTTTAATACCTCACAGACCTCATCACATGGATCAGCATGCAGCATGTCTACACATTTCACTTGTTCTGTGTGGAAGCTGGTTTTCCCCACACCCACATTGTCCAACATCAAGGCCTTCAGCAGACTACCATAACCCCCCCCCCCCACCCCCCACCACCGCCATCACCACAACTACCAGTAGCACCATCAACGAAACAGTACTGTAATCAAGAGTAATTAAGTTGGGGGGGGGGGTAGCTGTTAGGGGGTTGGTGGAGGGGGGAGGGGAGGGTGAGGGGAGGGCGTTAGTAATGAATGAGTGTAGTGACACTGACGAATAACCAGGTGCCGTATTCATTCATTCTGTCCTCTACTGTCTCTGTCTTCTGTCTGTCTGTTGCTGTCTGTCTGTCTGTCTGTTCTGTCTGCTATGTCTGCGTCTGTCCACAACAGTTGGGTGTTTAGGTACGGATATTTAATTAATGGGTCTTCTCTCGTCTGCTCTCTCATACATTTTATCTCTCTCTCTCTCTCTCTCTCTCTCTCTCTCTCTCTCTCTCTCTCTCTCTCTCTCTCTCTCTCTCTCTCTCTCTCTCTTCTCTCCGTCTTCTCTCCTCTTCTCTCGTCTGTTTCTCTCGTCTCCGTCTCTCTCTCTGTCTGTCTTCTGTCTTCTCTGTCTCCGTCTCCGTCTCCGTCTCTCTGTCTGTCTGTCTGTCTCTGTGTTGTCTGATTTCTCTCTCTATGTTAGGCAGAACTACATCCCTGTTAAATATAGCAGGTAGCTCTAATTCTTTTAGACTATGTTTACTCATGGCGTCAAGTCAGCCTGAGGTTGTGCGTAGCCTCACTTTATATTTGTGTAAAGCTTTCAGAATAAGAGATATTTTGTTATCATGTCATATTTTTGTGACTGACTTTTTTTGTTATACAATAATTTTTGTTGTTGTTGCTGTTGCTCCCCCCAAAAAAACAACCACAAAAAAAAAAACAAAGTATTTTGGCAACCCCCTTCATGTATGGCCAACGGCCTTTTTGTGAATAAATCATTCAAGTTCGAGTTCTCTCTCTCTCTCTCTTCTCTCTCCTCTCTCTCCTCTCTCTTCTCTCTCTCTCTCTCTCTCTCTCTCTCTCTCTCTCTCTCTCTCTCTCTCTCTTCTCTCTTAAACACGTTCAGAGTTCAGACTTCTCTCTCTCTCTCTGTGTCTGTCTCTTGTCTGTCTGTCTGTCTGTCTGTCGTCTGTCTGTCTGTCTGTCTGTCTGTCTGTCTCTCTCTCTCTCCACATACACCACACACACACACACACACACACACACACACACACACACACACACACACACACACCACACACACACACACACACACACTTACACACTTACACACGGTGGCCAAAATGAAAGGATAATAATTATTGTAAGGCAGCTTGTGGAGTTGTCTCCCCAGGAGAAATCAATCGGCGGGTTGAAGTGGAAGAGGGAGGTAACTGGCGTTGGGCTTTTTCTCTGGCTTCTCTCCCCTGGGATAGGAGCAGGTTGTACCCTCCCCATCCCCCATCCCCGCCTCCCCAGTTTTTATCACCCCTACCACCCCCTACTTTACGTTTCTAACAGATTCTCTCCCCATCTTTGTTCTCTGCCCAGCCATCTTCACCACGCAGGGTAGGTATGGGTATGGTGGTTTAGTTGTGTCAAAAGCTCTGATATCTTACAGTGTCAAAAACTAGGATAAGCGTTTTCAGCTGGTGACACACTGCTGTTTAGTTGTGTCAAAAGCTCTGCATATCTTACAGTGTAAAAAATAGGATTAGCACTTTCAGCTGGTGACACACTGGTGTTTGGTTGTGTCAAAAGCTCTGATATCTTACAGTGTAAAAAATAGGATTAGCTTTCACTGGTGACACACTGTGGTTTGGTTGTGTCAAAAGCTCTGATATCTTACAGTGTTAGAAAAAAGGTTAGCTT
>CM060350.1:6787020-6788714 GCA_030674155.1 Stramonita haemastoma
CACTCCTGTATTACACATCGTATTGGAGAAAACACCTTCCTGTATTGGGGAAAACATCTGATGGAGAAAACACTCCTGATTGAGAACACTCCTGTATTGAGAAACACTCCCTATTGGAAAAACACCTGTTTGAAAAACACTCTGTATTACACCCGTATTAAAAAGCACTTGTATGGAGAAAACACTCCTGTATTGGAGAACACCCTGATGAAACACTCCTGAAATTGAGAAATGACTTCCTGTATTGGAGAAAGACTCCTGTATTGGAAAAGAGTCGCTCCTGTATTTGACGAAACAGAACTCCTGTATTGGAACACAACACTCCGTATTGGAGTCATTGCAAAGCAGTACATTGCTTTATATCAGGGTGGGCTAGATCGTTGCACGCGAGAATACGTCATAGGAAATTCCTCATGTTTGAAGCCTGTAAATGGAATGCATCACATCTGATTCTGACTGACAAGATAAGTATCTCTCCACCAGCCCCCGGATTTTGACGGAGAAGTCATGGTTATGATGAATGCTCGCGCTGGGAGAAACATCATCAATCTCATCGCGATGATGGGATAAACCACTTCTGACATCGTCATTTGATGTAACACTCATCGTCGATGATGGATAAACACCACTTCCTGACATCTTAAGTCATCGATGCAACACTCATCGTCGATGATGGGATAACACACAACCGCCTGACATCGTTAAGTTCATCAATGCAACTATCATCGTCGATGATGGATAAACACCACCGCTGACATCGTTCATCGATGCTGGCAACAAGGAAAGAAAAGGGAGAAGTAAGGAAAACAGGTGGCGGGCATTTCCTCCTGCCTGTCTTCCTGCCTCCACCAGCCTGTATCAAACACCAGGATCTGTCCATGAAGCCCAGCCCGAAAAGCACAGCAAGATCAATATAGCCAGGCCATACAAGAAACTCTTTGGTTCGTGTTTATCGGAGTTTTGCTCAGTTTTGTTAATATATGGGAATTTTATGTTTACTCAGTTTTGTACTGTTTCCGAATGCAGAATTTCACGTTTACTCGTCTGTAGATAAAAATTGAAGTGGTGTACAGTTGAAAACAATAACAAAACACAAACACAAAACAAAAAGCCTAAAACAAAAAAACCCAAAAGAAACAGGGGAGGGGTTATCAGTGGACTTTGTTTCAAGTAAGAAAGTAATGCAAATTGAAACCGGATTGCTAAAGATTTAGAGAACAACACCTTGAGTTTGTTAGAGGTGAACTACTTACAGAATAGATTTGTTACTGTTGCTTTGCAAGTTGTTGTAAAACCATTATGAAGACAAAACCGACGGCCGCCGTGTGCGAACGCACGCAGAACATCTTGCGCACACGTTAAATCCTGTTCCGCTTTTCGTAAGAGTAGGCCACTGGGTGCCGGTGGGAACAGATGACAATATTTAAAAGCTGCATACACACGGGGACTGGATGAAAACAAAGCACATGGGTACTTATTCCATTATCCTCGATATAAAAAAATAAATAAATATGGTATAGACTCTGAAGAAGCATTGGCAGTGGACAGGAGTTGTCCTGGACACTGTTCAAACACTGAGGAGTGCCAAACAAACCTGTGCATGATATAAAAGTGCGCATGTGATGAAAAGTCGTCTCCATAATTTACCTCACAGAGCCCAACATTCTGCTATGTGTAGCATCACAATGGGGGTG
>CM060350.1:6791314-6793814 GCA_030674155.1 Stramonita haemastoma
AGCTGTTGTGGTTGTATGCCATTTGTTGGCTGTACTGTAAACAGTAACCCGCTGACACCAGTAGCTGTAACTACCCTGTCCTGTGGCCTACCATGCACTCCCCCCCCCCCCCCCCCCCCACCTCCCCCATCCCCCCCCCCCCCCCCCCCTGCTCATTTCGATTTACAGACAGTGGCCTGAACTTCATTCCCTCTCTGGAGATCGGCAATTCCCCCCCAGCCATCACTGCAGCTTTGAACAACACTGTGCTCACTTGCCATGCCCTGCAGTCAAACTGCCAACCCTCCCACCCACTTGGCCTTCTGTCTGTCTGTTTGTCTGTCTGTCTGTCTCTCTGTCTCTGTCTATCTGTCTGTCTCTGTCTGTCTGTCTGCCTCTCTCTTTCTCTCCACCTTCTCTCTCTGTCACTCTGTCTGTCTCTGTCTCTCTCTGTCCGTCTGTCTGTCTCACTTTCTCTCTCTGTGTCTTCCTGTCTGTCTCTCTCTGTCTGTCGCTTTGTCTGTCTCTGTCTCTTTGTCTGTCTCTGTCTCTCTTTCTCTCTCATTCCAGAGTTGATCTTATCGGAAGCGGATGCATGAAGGGATGTTTGGGAGTGTCAGTCAATTAGTCAGTCAGTCAACCAGTCAGTTAATGCAGCGTCAGCAAAGACATGTTGCTGCGATCTCTGGTGGTGTTAGTGAATTCATGAGCATGTTGATTGTGGCTGCTTACGTCGAAGAGGAAAAAGAACGAACGAAACGAACGGAAAGGAAAGAAAGAAAGAAAAGAAAGTAAGAAAGAGTATTTGAAGAAAAAAGAAGTGGAGGAGGTAGAGGAGGAAACAAAGAAGAGGAAGGAGGAGAAGAGGAGGAGGAGGAGGAGGAGGAGGAGGAAGAAGAAGAAGAAGAAGAAGAAGAAGAAAAACAAGCAGAATCAGAAGAAAAGAAGAGGAAAAAAACAAAAGAGGAACAACAATATAAGAAGAAAAAAAGTGAATTTTAAAGAAGAAAGAGAAAGAGAATACGTATTTGTGCAGGAAACAAGAAATATGGGGTTCGAGTGTTATCGCTTCTGTTTCAAGATTTTTATTCTCCCCCATCGCTGTAGACCTCTAGTCGTGGCCTGGGTGCTAGTATTTCAGATGAGACAACCACTCGTCTCTCAAAGCAACAGGGTGTATTCAAGATCAGATTGGAACCACACCATACCACACCACACTTCACCACACCACACTTCACCACACACACTTCACACACACCGCACGCATCACGCGCGTACACAACACAACACAGTACAACAGAACACAACAGACAAACACTATACTACAGTACACTACCTTACCTTACTACCCTACACTACCTACCCTACCTCTACCTACACCTACCTACCACTACCTACCCTACCACTACCCTACCCTACCTACCTGCCTACCTACCCTACACCTCTACCATACCACTACCCTACCCTACCCTACCATACCTACTCCTATACCTTAACTACCTTCTACCTACCTCTACCCTACTCTACCTTCTCCCTACCCTACCCTGCCCTACCCTACCCTACCCTACCCTGCCCTCCCTACCCTGCCTCCCTACCCTCCCTACCCTACCTACCCTACCCTACCCTACCCTACCCTACCCTACCCTACCCTCCCTACCCTACCCTACCCACCCACCTGCCCTCCTGCCCTACCCTACCCTACCCTTACCCTACCCTACCCTACCCTACCCTTCCCTGCCCTACCCTCATGTTATCCTGTGGACCCCTTATTCCTCCACATTAACCGAATTCCAGGGAAGTGTGTGTGTATGTGTGCGTGCGGGCGGACGGGCGAACAGGCGGGCACGTGCATGTATGTGTGTGGTGTGTGCGTGTGTCTGTATACATGTATATATGTGGGGGGGGGGGGAGGGGGGAGGGAAGGTTGGGGGGGTGCTGGTTGCGGGTCTATGACCTGAAACATCAGATGCTAAGTTGCCGTGTTATGCAGTCAGTGAACTTACTGTATGTAGTCTGCTAGCTAGCTGTTGTTTACGTTCAAAGCAGTGTGTGTGCCTCCTTCTGTTTTGAATTATGTCTTGTGCTATATATTAATTTTCTTCCTTCTCTCTTCGGCGTTCCCACTGCTTATACACCCAGGGGGGGGGGAGGGGTGGTACCTAGAATTTTACTGCACACACACACACGCACGCACGCACGCATGCACGCACGCACGCACGCACACACACACACACGCATGCACGCTTATATGCACGCACGCACGTGTACACACATGCATATGCACACACATACACACACGCGTGGACGCGTGTGCGCGCGAGCACACACACACACCACACACACACACGCACGCACGCACGCACGCACGCACGCGCGCGCACACACAGACACACATTATTTGATTGGGAGGGAGAGAGAGAGAGAGGAGAGAGAGAGAGAGAGAGAGAGAGAGAGAGAGGAGAGAGAGAGAGAGAGAGAGAGACAGACAGACAGGCAGGACGGACAGACAGAGAAAAAGGCA
>CM060350.1:6808814-6813814 GCA_030674155.1 Stramonita haemastoma
CTCTCTCTCTCTCATATGGTAAGGGGGGGGGGGGGGGGGGGGGAGAGGGGAGGTAAGACTGAATTTTGCTCTTGCCTCTTTTTTCATCTAGATCTAGCTCTCTCTCCAACTCAAAATGTGGAAATACAAATTAGACTTTGACTCTCTCTCTCCATCCCTCCCCCCCCCCCCCCTCTCTCTCTCTCTTGTATACAAACAATGCATCTCCTGTATCTATGTAGTATGTATCCCTCCACATCTGAATGTACCACAATCTTCCCCACCCTTTCTCTCTCCCCTCCCCCCTCTCTCTCTCTTTCCTGTGTAAGAAAATCATTTTACAGACCAGCTGCAATACATAAGGTGTATATTAAATCCTGTCTGCCTACATACCATCCTGTTTGTTTTGTTCCTCGTTCTTGAAAAACAGCAGAAATCAGAGTACTAAGGGTATTATGAGCAAATACTACTTACTACTTGTCCCCTTTTGTATGAAAAGGGTGGAGGGGGGCAAATGCCCCCTTTTTTTCATTTCAGGGGGCCCTTGGGCCCCCTTTTTTGAAATCCTAGAATCAACACTGCCACCTTGAAATGTAAAACATTGGGGGGGTGGGGGGGGGGGGGGAGAAGAAAAGAGAAGAAAGGGGGGGGAGGAGAGAGGGGGGTAGAGAAGAGAGGGGAGATGAACATTGGTATCGGTCAACAAATCTAGAGATGCAGGACTACCACTGGGAAAGTATCAAGTCTGTATCACCTTCATAGAGAAAACATGCAGGGGGGGGGGGGGGAGAGGGGGAGGCAGAAGAGGGGGAGAGAAGCATGGTGATTTGCAGGAAGCTGGAAATACAGGACTACCGCTGGGAGAGCATCAAGTTCGTACACCCTTCAAAGAGAAATGGACAAGGGGGGAGAGAAGAAAGAGGGGGGAGGGGGGGGGGGTAGAAGAAAAGGGGCCCGGGGGGGGGGGGGGGGGGGGCAGGGGAACACTGAACACTGAAACCATTTATTGTACTTCGGCCTTTGGCCACAAAACAATTCAAAGGGAAGAAAAAAGTGAAAAAAAATGAAATATAACTACACCTAACTGTTGATAAGAATTTGCCATAATTATACCTTGGCATGTACCCAAAACTGTGCTCCTGAAAATGCATATTCCAAAATCATACAAAAAGTGCTAATTTAGACCAACAATTCAAACAAATCTTAGCTCAAAATTACAGAACAAAACACAACTCAAAATCCTACTGGGACCAAACTTGGTAATAGAGTTATACCTGACAATGTCAACACAAGCATTCAACACCAAGTGTAGTGTGCATCTAATAGCTGAAATCCTTCATATTCTATTGTATTTTTAGAACAGTTACCATATTCCACAACTGTGCCTTCTAAGTATAATTATGTCTGTCTTTAGCTTAATGCTATGTAAACAGAATGCTGTATGCAAAAATATTACATGTGCTCGTGCGTACACACACACACACACACACACACACACACCACACACACACACACACACACACACACACACACCACATACAAGGGGGGGGGAGAGAAGAGGGGGAGAGAAGCATGGTCATCTGCAGGAAGCTGGAAATGCAGGACTACCACTGGGAAAGCATCAAGTCTGTCCAGGCTTGAAAGAAAAATGGGGGGGTGGGGAAGGGGGAAGAAGAGAAGAAAGGGGGGGGGGGGGGGTGAGAGAGGGGGAGATGAGCATGTTTGTCTGGAAATGCAGGACTACCACTGGGAAAGCATCAAGTCTGTACCCGCGTCAAAGAGAAAACATTGAGGGGGGGGGGGGGGGGGGGGGAGATGAGCATGGTTGTTTGGTACCACTGGGAGAGCATCAAGTCAGTCCTGGCTTGAAAAAGAAAAAAGGGACGGGGGTAGAAGAAAGGGGGGGGGGGGGGGGGGGGGGGGAGAGAGGGGGGAGATGATCATGGTTGCTTGGAGATGCAGGACTACCACTGGGCAAGCAAGTCTGTCCTGGCTTGAAAGAAAAATGGGGGGGGGGGGGGAGGAAAGGGGGGGAGGAAGAAGAAAGGGGAGAAGGATGAGAGAGGGGGGGGATAAACATGGTTGTCTGGAAATGCAGGACTACCACTGGGAAAGCATCAAGTCTGTCCCCACCTGACAAAGGAAATGATTGGAGGGGGGGGGGAGGAGAGGGACGGGGGAGAGAGGGAGGGACGGGGGGGAGAGGAGAGGGACGGGGGGAGAGAGGAGAGGGACAGGGGGAGAGAGGAGAGGGGGAGAGAGCATGGTTATTGGTCACAAAATCTGGAGATGCAGGACTACCAAGGAGGGGGGGGGGGGGTTGTTGGAATGAGAGGAAATGTCAGGATAGGGAAAAGGGGAGGGGGGGGGGGTAGAGGAAAGGGGGGGAGATGAGCATGGTTATCCCTCAACAAATCTAGAGATGCAAGACTACCACTGGGAGAGCATCATGTCTGTTCCAGGCTTTAAAAAAAAGGGGGGGGAAGGAAAGAAGGGGGGAGGGGGGGAGATGAAGAGGAGAGAGGAAAGGGCAGGATATGGAGCAGGGGGGGGGGGGGGGGGGGAGAGAAGACAGAGGGGAGGGGGGAATGAGGAGGTGGAGAAAGGAAAGGGCAGGTTAGGGAATGGGGGGTGGGGGGGTGGAGAGAGAAGAGATTGGGGAGATGAGCATGATTTCTGGTCACAAGTCTACAGGGGGTGCCATTTATTTATTTTGTTTATTTATTTATTTCTTTTATATTGAGGATAATGGAACAGGCAGACACTCATGTGCATTTTTTACATCCAGTCCCGTGTGTACGCAGTTTTTGTAAATCATATCATCTGTTCCCACCGGAACACGATGGCCTACTCTTACAAAAAGCGGAACAGGATTTAACGTGTGCACAAGATGTTCTGCGTGCGTTTGCACACGAGGCCTCGGTTTATAGTCCCATTAGTATCAGGAGGAGAGGGTGAAGTCTGTTCTGGGATATAGAGAGAGGGGGGGGAGGGAGAGGAAAGGAAAAGGGGGGGGAGAGGGAGAGAAGAAAGAAGGGACGGGGTGAGGAGGGGTGCTGAGGAGTTGAGAGGAGAGGGCAGGTCAGGGAAGGGGGAGGGAGGGGTTGAGAGGAGAGAGGGGGAGATGTTCATGGTTTTTTGTCACAAGTCTGGGAGATCTAGAAGACAGGGGCTGCTACGTTATTATCAGGAGGAGAGCATGAAGTGTGCTCTGGGATAAAGAGAGGACTTGGATGGATGGAGGCGTAGGGATGGGGGATATCAAAGGGAAGCAGATAGGGAAAGGTATGGGGGGGGGGAGGGAAGGGGGATATATATATTATATATATATATATAATATATATATATATATATCATTGAGGGAAAAGAGATCAATAAGGGAAAGAGATGGAAAGATAAATGAGGGAGAAGAGATGGAGAGATCAATGAGGGAGAAGAGATCAATGAGGGAAAGGGATGGAAAGATTATTGAGGGAAAAGATAAGGAGAGATTATTGAGGAAAGGAGATCAATGAGGGAAAAGATAAGGGGAGATCAATGAGGGAGAAGATAAGGAGAGATCATGAGGGAAAGATAAGGAGAGATCAATGAGGGAAAAGATAAGGAGAGATCAATGAGGGAAAAGAGATGGAAAGATAAATGAGGGAGAAGAGATGGAGAGATCAATGAGGGAGAGAGATCAATGAGGGAAAGGGATGGAAGATTATTGAGGGAAAGATAAGGAGAGATTATTGAGGAAAAGGAGATCAATGAGGGAAAGATAAGGGGAGATCAATGAGGGAGAAGATAAGGAGAGATCAATGAGGGAAAAGATAAGGAGAGATCAATGAGGGAAAAGATAAGGAGAGATCAATGAGGGAAAAGATAAGGAGAGATCAATGAGGAAAAGATGAGAGATCAATGAGGGAAAGATAAGGGGAGATCAATGAGGGAAAAGATAAGGAGAGATCAATGAGGGAAAAGATAAGGGGAGATCAATGAGGGAAAAGATAAGGAGAGATCAATGAGGGAAAAGATGAGAGATCAATGAGGGAAAAGATAAGGGGAGATCAATGAGGGAAAAGATGAGAGATCAATGAGGGAAAAGATAAGGGGAGATCAATGAGGGAAAAGATAAGGAGATCAATGAGGGAAAAGATAAGGAGAGATCAATGAGGGAAAGAGATCAATGAGGGAAAAGAGATGGAGAGATCAATGAGGGAAAAGAGATCAATGAGGGAAAAGAGATGGGGAGAAGAAAAAGAGGGGGGGATGAGGAGAAAAGAAAGAATTGAGCAGAGTGGGAGAGAGAGAGGGGGGGGAGTGGGAAAGAGAGGGGGGAGTGGGAGAGAGGAGGAATAGGAAAGAGAGGTGTTGGGGGGGGGGGGCAATGGGAGAAGAGAGGGGGAAGATGAGCCTAGTTATCCCTCACCAGCTGGAGATAGTGTATATATATATATATACAGCACTACCACTGGAAGAGCATCAGTCTGTTAGGGAGACAAGACTGAGGAGGGTGTGGTGGGGAAGGGGAGGGGAGGGGAGGCGCCAGGTGGTGGTGAGGGGTTATGGGACTGTAGGGTGTGGGCGAGGAGAGGGGGGAGGGAGAGAGGGGGTGGAGAGGCAAGATTTGTAAGGTCGTCTGCAGTGTGTGTATGTGTGCGCGCGTATGTTATTTATTTTATCTATTTATTTATTTATTCTTTTATATTGAGAATAATAGAATAAACATTCATATGCTTTATTACATCCAGTCCCCATGTGTATGAAGTTTTGTAAACCTTGTCATCATGATCTGTTTCCACTGGCACACAATGGCCTACTCTTTACGAAAAGCGGAACAGGATTTAACGTGTGCGCAAGATATTCTGTGTACGTTCGCACACGGGACCTCGGTTTATAGTCTCATCCGAAGGACTTTTGGGGAGAGTGGAGTCAGCACTGATGTTAACTCCAGAAGAAAAATCCCCTTGACCAGGAATCGAACCCGAGTCATCAAATTGCGAGTACAATGTTCTGACCACTAGGCTATATCCCGTCCC
>CM060350.1:6818814-6821314 GCA_030674155.1 Stramonita haemastoma
GACTTTATCCACATATTAATGTCTCCTGGCCCAGGCCAAAAGCTGTGTCAGTTATTGATGTCAGCTCATTACTAAGGCTTACACTAAAATGTTGGTATGTTGTAAAATGTTGTGTTGACATTGCCATCAGCCATGACAAGCTCTTAACAGAACAACCTGCACTCTCCTTTAAAGGGAGAAAAAATCCTCTGAAGTCGGAGTATGGCTGACTATATGGCGAGGTACTTGAAAACAGTAATACACACAAACTTCTCATTCAGTGTGCAATTTCAATCTCACAGTGATTCCCAGGTGGGATAGATGACTGAGTCAGAGTGTGGCACATTCTGGGTGACAGACCCCCAGAGTGTTAAGCCAGGGAATGCCCAACAATAACAACCATAACAACAACAAATACCTCTCCTCTATAGGGATGCAGGAGGCTCTTTCAATGTGTATCTAGATATCTGTTTGCATGAGTCTTGTCATAAAGTCCAGAGATTCTTCTTCTTCTTCTACATCAAACGCTCAGACAACAGCTATTATTGTCTGTTATGTGAGTGAATATCCAGAAGGTGGGGATGGTGTTTATACTGACAGGGCCCTGGCTTCCTCATAGAGGAAGAACTCAGAGATTGAAAACAGACTGTTTTAGAATAACAACCAGTAGTCAGAGCGCTCGCTTTCCCGCAGTCAAGGTTAAGCAGCATCGAGTGTGATTGCATGCCTTGGCTTCAGTTCAGTCCCCCAGTTCATCTAGCTGTTAATGGGTACCTGCCCTCTATAGGGTCAGGGAAGGTAAAGTAGCAAGGGAGAGGAGATGGGCGCCCCGCCCTCAATATGCTGGCCCCGAGAGAAGCTGAGGTCTTTTGATGCCTCGCTCCCCTATGACGGGGGGACGGGATAGCATAATGGTCAGAACATTGTGCTGGCAATTTGACAACCCAAGTTTGATTCCCGTTTGAGGGGATTTTTCCCCTGGAGTTAACATCAGTGCTGACTCCACTCTCCCCAAAAGTCTTTCAGATGAGACTTTAAACCGAGGCCCATTTGCGAACGCAAGCAGAACATCCTGCGCACACGTTAAATCCTGTTCCTGCTTTTTGTAAGAGTAGGCTATTGTGTGCTGGTGGGAACAGATGACAAGATTTACAAAGCTGCATACACACGGGGACTGGATGAAAAAAAGCGCATGAGTGCTTATTCCAATATCCTCAATATCAAAGAACAAATGAAAAAAATGAAATGAAATTGAGCGTGATTGCACACCTTGGCTTTAGTACAGTCCCCAAGTTCACCCAGCTGTAAATGGATACCTGCCCTCTTTAGGGTCAGGGAAGGTGAAGCAGCGAGGGAGAGGAGATGGGCGCCGCCCTCAACATGCTGGCCCCTAGAGAAGTTGAGGTCTCTGATGCCTCGCTCCCCTACAACCATGTAGATTAAGGGACACCTTTACCTCTTACCTTACAAAATGGGGTGGCTGTTTTTCTGGGTTTCAGGGCCATCACCTTGATAGAGACCATCATCAGCATCAAGTTTGGCACGCAGATGTTCAAGGAAACCGTCATCACCAACGTCCTGATTTGGCTCTTTGTACAGGTAAGCTCACTTGATTTGGCTCTTTGTACAGGTAAGCTCACTAGATTTGGCTCTTTGTACAGGTAAGCTCACTTGATTTGGCTCTTTGTACAGGTAAGCTCACTTGATTTGGCTCTTTGTACAGGTAAGCTCACTAGATTTGGCTCTTTGTACGGGTAAGCTCCCTTGATTTGGCTGTTTCTACAGGTAAGCTCCCTTGATTTGGCTTTTTTACAGGTAAGCTCCCTTGATTTCGTTTTTGTACAGGTATGCTCCCTTCCCTTGATTTTTTTGTACAGGTAAGCTCCCTTGATTTGGCTTTCTGTACAGGTAAGCTCCCTTGATTTGGCTCTTTGTACAGGTAAGCTCCCTTGATTTGGCTTTTTTGTACAGGTAAGCTCCCTTGATTTGGCTCTGTGTACAGGTAAGCTCCCTTGATATGGCTTTTTTGTACAGGTAAGCTCCCTTGATTTGGCTCTGTGTACAGGTAAGCTCCCTTGATTTGCTTTCTGTACAGGTAAGCTCCCTTGATTTGCTTTCTGTACAGGTAAGCTCCCTTGATTTGGCTTTCTGTACAGGTAAGCTCCCTTGACTTGGCTTTCTGTACAGGTAAGCTCCCTTGATTTGGCTTTTTGTAGAGGTAAGCTCCCTTGATTTAGCTCTTTGTACAGGTAACCTCTCTGTCTTTGCTCGTGCTATGAAGGAAGTGTATTTTGGTTGGTGTTGGTTCCTGCAGTGTCTTGCATTGATCAGTAAAATGTCATTCAAGCATTTTTTATACACTAGAATCCATGGATGTTGTGGTTTAGACCGTTCAATTTCAATATCACGCGTCCACGAAGTCATGGGTTTGAATCTTGACTGCATGTTGTAAATCAAGGGTGGCTTGGGGATTTTTACATTCACCCAGGTCAACTTCAAGCGCAGATCTGCTAGTGCCTTA
>CM060350.1:6826314-6838814 GCA_030674155.1 Stramonita haemastoma
TCTGTGTTGTCTATGGTTTGAGGTCTGTAGAGCTTGATGTATGGAGAAGGGAGGAGTCTTCTTCTTTGTCTTCTTCTTCATCATCGTCATTGTCTATTGCTCAGACAGAAACTATTGCTGTCTGTCATATGAGTCAAAATGCGTTACGCTGCTGTTAAGCACCTAACAAATCAGGCCCAGTGCAGTTGACTTATATATATATATATATATATATATATATATATATATATATATATATATATATATATATATATATATATATATATATATATATATATAACACACACATATCTCCATCAACCATTCCAAACTTTATTTCTCTGTCTTTTCAGAAATCCCCCCTCCTCCCCCATCATTGTTAATGTAGTCCTAATATCTCATTCACAATGACACACAACACACAAGAGAGACCTGACTCGCTCTTTGTTTCACCATTCTGATTTCTGCCCCAGGCGTATGAAGACACCGGAGAGTCACCGGCCAGACGCATCACCAACGGCCGAAGCAGGACCAGTAACTCTGGCGGCGGCCTTCGTCAGCGAGGCACCCACCACCAACCCCCCCACTCCTTTTCCAACGGGACAGCCTGCAGCTACACTGGGGGGGATGGGGAGTAGCGGTGGTGGGGGAAAGGTAGTCACCAAAGTCAAAGTCAAATTTTTATCTACAGGTGGTACATTGAGTAAGCAAAACACTTGCTTTTTTTCATCAAGCCATCTGCAAAAGAAAATTATGTAAGAAAATGAAAAAGAAAAAATCAACAATAATGACAACAATTATTACAGCAATAAAGAGAACTGAAATGATGATAATCTCAAAAAAAAACTAGCAAACTAGGGTTTAAATAGTTTTTTTATTCAGAATTATGGACAGACATTGAAAACAACAGCATTTAGAAATCACAGCAACAAGAAGCTTATAGCTTATAATATGCTCAAATTAACAATGAAAATTGACATGAAAACGACGGCTGTTGAGCTGCAATGTGCAAGCCAACAACAAAAACAAAAAACCCATCAATTGCAATCTTAATTAGAAAAAGGAAAAGTAACTTAAAAAACCATATCTATTTGTAGATAAAACACACAAAAGTAGTGAGAAAAAAATATATTAAAAAATCAACAACAACAAAAAACACCATGTGTCAGATGTAAAAGAAAAAAAAGGTAAAGTAAAGGTATCTGATAACCTTGGCGGTCATAGAGGAGCAAGGCATCAGAGACCTCAGCTTCTCTAGGGGCCAGCATTTTGAGGGCGACGCCCATCTCTTCTCCCTTGCTGCTTTACCTTCCCTGACCCTAAAGAGGCCAGGTACCTATTTACAGCTGGGTGAACTGGGGGAACTGTACTGAAGCCAAAGCGTGCAAACGGTCACCCATCCAATTGGTAATTGCGCTCAATGCTGCTTAACTTGACTGGTTGAAAGCGAACGCTCTGACCACTCAAGCTATCCTGCCCCTTATGTGTCAGATGTGTCTGAGAAAAAATAATGGCATACATGTCCTTTCCAGCTCCACTTGTGAGCTGTACAGCTTGGCTTACAGGGTTATCTCTGTCAGCCACACTTTCTTCTTCAGGTTGTTGTATAGCCTGTATCTTTGAACGATGTGTTTGCGAGTCAGGTTTTCTTTACCACAGGCACACAGGGGAGAAGAAACAAATTTCAGCTTTGTGGACATGTGGTGACTTAGCCTGTTGTACCCAGTGCAGTACCCACTCTCTTCTCCTCTCTTCTTTTCTCTCCTCTTTTCTCCTGTCCTCTCCTCTCCTCCCCTCTCCTCTCCACTCTACTCCACTCTGCCTCTTCCTTTCTCTTCTCTTCTCTTCTCTTCTCTCCTCTCTCTCTCTCCTCTCCTCTCCTCTCCTCTCCTCTCCTCTCCTCTTTTCCTCTCCTCTTCTCTTCTCTTTCTCTTTTTACAGTCATCAAATAAAATAATGATGATGAAAAAAAACCTGTCTAGAGCACACCAAGAGAAAAATCCCTGCTAGTGCTGTACTGATTTGTCTATCCAGACACTAACTTTGGAAGGGGGCAGGATAGCTCAGTGGTCAGAGCGCTCGCTTTCCCCCTGTCAAGTTAAGCAGCATTGAGTGTGGTTACCAATTGGATAGGTGACCGTTTGCGCTCCTTGGCTTCAGTACAGTCCCCCCAGTTCACCCAGCTGTAAATGTATACCTGCCCTCTTTACGGTCAGGAAAGGTAAAGCAGCGAGGGAGAGGAGATGAGCGCCGCCCTCAACATGATGGCCCCTAGAGAAGCTGAGGTCTCTGACGCCTCGCTCCCCTATGACCACACAGGTTATGGAACACCTGTACCTTACCTTTACCTTAAATACACTTTACTGGTGTTTTTTTTTTGTTGGTGTTTTTTTATGCTTTACACCACTTTAGATTTGATGCCATTTGGGCCTGAAACTTTTCCCCTATCTATTAAACCATGAGTGGTGGTCTGGGTGCTAGTCTTTCAGATGAGACTATAAACCAAGGTCCTATGTGTTACACATAAATATTTAGCACCCATGGCAACAAGAGGGTTGTCCCTGGCAAAATTCTGTAGGAAAAGCCACTCTGATATGGAAGCAAAAAACAGCTGCAGACAGGAAAAGAAAAAAAAAATTATGGATGGTGCTGTTCTTGTGGTGACACGCTCTCCCTGGGGACAGCAGCCTGAATTTCAGGCAGAGGAATCTTGCGTGACTTAAACTAAAGTAGTATACATTATACTTTATTATATTGTGTGTGTGTGTATGTGTGTGTGTATGTGGACAGAAAGTGGCCGTATACCATCAGCTGTTGTGTTTGTTATTATATTTCATTGTTGTTATATTTATTTATTTATATATTTTATTTTATTCTTTTATATCGAAGATAATGGAATGAGCACTCGCATGTTTTTTTTAATCCAGTCTCCGTGTGTGTGCACTACTTTTATAAATCTTGTCATCTGTTCTCACCGGCACACAATGGCCTACTCTTACAAAAAGCGAAACGTGATTTATAGTGTGTGTGTGTGTGTGTGTGTGTGTGTGTGTGTGTGTGTGTGTGTGTGTGTGTGTGTGTGTGTGTGTGTGGAGACAGAATTGGCCCTGTAGGATCAGCTGTTTTGTTTGTTATTATTGTTATTGTTGTGTGTGTGTTGTGTGTGTGGACTGAAGGTGGCCCCTTTACCATTGACTGTTTTGTTTGTTATTATTATTGTTGTTGTTATTGTGTGTGTGGACAGAAGGTGGCCCAACACCATGACATGTTTTGTTATTGTTGTTATTGTGTGTGGTGTGTGTGTGTGTGTGTGTGTGTGTGTGTGTGTGTGTGTGTGTGTGTGTGTGAACATAAGGTGGCCCTATACCATTAACTGTTGTGTTTATTATTATTGTTGTAATTGTGTGTGTGGGCAGAACCTGGGCCCATACCACTGGCCAGGTGTGGAGGAAAACACCACCTCCCTCCCAAAGAAACAAAAAACCAAACAAAAAAAACCTAACCAAAAAATCCCGGCTGCAAGAGGACTGCCGCTGAGACAGACTGGAGACAACGACAGCGTTGGCAGTGTTTGGGTTGCTGGGAAACTGGTTGAACTCTTGTGTGTGTGTGCGTGTGTGTGTCTGTATGTGTGTGTGTGTGTGTGTGTGTGTTCGTGTGTTCAAATTCATTTAAGTCTTTTCACAAATTGTGATATTAGACGTGTTTGTGTGTGTGTGTGTGTGTGTGTCTTGTGTGTGTCTTGTGTCTGTGTGTGTCTGTGTGTGTGTGTCTGTGTGTGTGTGTCTGTGTGTGTGTGTGTGGTGTGTGTGTGTGTGTTGTGCGTGCGTGCGTGTGTGTGTTTGTGTGGTGTACACACACACGTGTGTGTGCTGCGTGCGTGTGTGCGCACATACATTTGTGTGTATATGTATATAATCTGCACGCATATTTGTGTTTTCACTAAAGAAGGGAGAAAAGAGACGTTTGGTCACAGGCATGCAAATTTTGTTGGCATGAGTATGTTAAGACAACGTTTTAACCAAACTCCTGTTACAGTTGACACTAGTGTGTGCGACAATGTTGTAATCAGTTCCTTGTAAATATCTAACCACCCTTTAACCCAGAGAGGATGAAAACAGAGAGGTGAGGGGGGTATGCAAGCGTGCATACATGCTCTGTGTTTTGGAAACACCATAATTATACTTCACCCCATGTAATCCAGTGTTTTGATTTTACAGTTTTCATGAAGTGACCATTGATATTAAAGAAACGTGGCTGTTATTGACGTGAATAATTTCTTTCAGAATTTTGGTTGTGGCTTTATTTATGTGAATCATTTTCTTTCAGAATTTTTTCAATATTTTCAATATTTTTATTTCAGTTTGTTTATAGTTGTAATGTATTGGATTGGAATTTTTGATCTAGTTTATTGCTTTGTTTTTGTCTGGCAGGTATTGTGTTGTGAGGCATTGTTTTTGAGGGGAGTGGGGGGGGGGGAGGTTGTTTGCTGTTTCTAAGCCAACCAGTAAGGGTTTGCATTGCAATCTTTATTTTTTTTTTTTTTTTCCAACGGTAAAGGTAGCTGTGATCTGACTTTAGGGAGGTATGCTGGGTGTGTTTAGATTTGTGTTTCCATAACTCACCAAACGCTGACATGAAGTACAGCTTCTTTAACGTGCATACACAATTTTGATCTTCTGCATGTGTGTGTATATATGATTATGTATGTATGTATGTATGTATGTATGTATGTATGTATGTATGTATGTATATATATATATATATTATATATATATATATATATAAATACACATACAATACATACATACATACATACACATACATACATACATACATACACATACATTTATATACATATATATATATATATATGTGAATAGAATTACGGCACTGGCATGTCTGCTCTTGAAGTTGACCTGGGAGATGTAAAACTCCCCACCCTAGATGCTGCTGAGGTTCAAACCCATGACCCCATGGACACATAGGATTGAAGTCAGGCTTAACCACTAGGCTGTAGTCTTTGTCGGTTTATGAACTTTGAACTGCTCTTCCCCAGGAGAGTGTGTGAATGAGTCACTACAAGAGCCGTACCACTCATTTCAGTCGGGTTTTTGTTTTTTGTTTTTAATTCCTGTCTGCTTATGTATTCGTTTTCTGACAGGAATAACTTTAACTCTTGTTTTTACATTTTTTTTCCTGATTGTGATTATTACGGTCGTGAGCAGTTGTTTCCCTTTGTGTGTACTACATGCGCGTGCACACACAGGTTTGTTCAGAGGTTGTGTTATTGATTTTGAACACAAGGATGGGTTGTGCAGTACAGTGTTTGTGTGAAGTCAATGATGATGGCAGATTTCCCCACAGTGTTGGTAACGTTGCCCCTGCCTGGTATCACCACTGATTGGGGAAGCCAACAGCTGCTGGCTATTGATTTATTTATTTTTATTTTATTTTTTTTATTTTTTTTATTGAGGATGATGGAATAAGCATTCTTGTGCTTTTTTACGTCCAGTGCCCGTGTGTATGCAGTTTTGTAAATGTCATCTGTTCCCACCGGCACACGATGGCCTACTCTTACGAAAAGCGGAACAGAGTTTAACGTGTGCGCAAGATGTTCTGCGTGCGTTCGCACACGGGGCCTCGGGAGAAATGTCCTGTGTGGGGAAGACTGCGTCACATCCTGCACACTGGTTACACCCCAGCCAGCTTTGATACAGGAATGACACAAGCCATAGCCGAGTGGTCAAAACCATTCTATTTCAATCCCAAGGATCCATGAAGTCGTGGGTTTGAATCCCAGCGGCGTCTGATGAATTAAGGGTTTGGGGGAGGAGGGGGGGGAGGGGATGGTTAGCGATCTCCTTGGTACAGGTCAACTTCAAGTGCAGACCTGCCACAGCCTTCATTTCCTTCATGTGTATACACATGCGGAAGATCAAATATGCGCGTTAAAGATCCTGCCATTCTTGTCAGCATTGGGTTGGGTGGGTTATGGAAACATGAACATACCCTGAAGTCAGAATGTGGCTGCCTTCATGGTGGGGCAAAAACGGTCACATACGCAAAGTCTCACCATTGGTGAACCTTGCAGCTCTTGCCAAGAAATAACCCCCCCCCCCCCCCCCCCCGAAAAAACCCCACCTACCAACAACCAAGCCAGGAACAGGCCAGTCAGAGCTAGAGGCTGGACTGACATGCATTGTCCTGAAGTGTAGCTGAAGTTTGTAAGGGAGCTGGATTGATGGATGCATTCTGTGAAATGTTCTGTGCCCATGAATTTCTGTGCTGTAGTTTATGGGTTGTATAGCCTTTATGGACTGTGTTCTGGCCGTGTGCACCTTCCTCCCCCTTAAAAAAACAAAACAGAAGCGTTGGAAAAGATAGAAAAGATGGAGCTGTAAATCCTGAAACTGGGGAAACGATGGTGAAAGCTTTCGCTCACTACGATGCAGTTGTATTGCAAGTAAGGAGTTTTAAAAAATTTATTTATTTATTTATTTATTCTTTTATATCAAGGATAATGGAATAAGTACTCATGTGTTTTTATTCATCCAGTCCCCGTGTGCATGCTGTTTTGTAAATCTTGTCATCTGTTCACACCGGCACACGATGGCCTACTCTTACGAAAAGCAGTTTGTTGTGTTGTACTGTTTCGTGTTCACATGACGATGGTAAGGCCAACATTAGAATCTGAACATGTTTGGGGTTTGTATTTTTGGTTTGGTTTTGTTTTTTGCCATTTTTTGGTTTTGTTTTACAGATGGGGTTGTTTTGTTGTGCTTTTTTTTAAGATGGAGTTGCCGTGCTGTGTGATATGGTTATAATATGAATATAATATGAATATACTATACATTTCTAGAATGCTCATGAAGGGAGAAAGTGTTGTGCATTACTACTAGCAATTTATTTTGTTGTCATGTTGGTCATAATCCCTCTGCCTGTCTCTGGTCATTGTTTAGATTCTGTTTTTTTTATTGTTGTTGTGGTTTTATATGCATTTTGTTGTTTGATTCAGGTTTTGTCTGTGCTGTTGTTGGTTTGCTTTTTTGTGTTTGGTTTTTATTTTTGAGGGTTTTTGGTGCTTTTTTTTTGGGGGGGGGGGGGGGGTAGGGAGGGTTTGCTTTTTTTTTTTTTTGGTATGTTTTAGGTCAGGCAGGGGTGGGTTTGTTCAGGGATCAAAGTGTAAAGTCTTTTTTTTTGGTCGTGTTTTTATCATTTTTTCTTCTATTTTGTTGTTGATTTACAGACTAGTCCATACTGTTTTGTTGTTGTTATTGTTCCCCCAAGTACTTACAAAATAATTACAAAACCAGCCGTTGAACCAACATGTTTTTAAAGCTTTTACCTCTTCGGTCCTCTTGCACCAAACCGGAAAACTCCAGTTCACAAGCACTAGAGTGCTTACGATACAAATTTATAGTACATGTGCACCAACTTGTATGGATGGATCTGTGTGGTGCATTCACACCAAGTGGGTTTTTTATTATCATTATCATTGTTGAGAGAATTATATCAGTGAGAAGAATTATATTTAGTGCAGGAGAACCTATCTTGAAAGAAAGTTTTACACTTTGTACCAAATTAAGTACAGCTGCACCGACATTGGATGTTGACATACAGCATGTGAATGAAATCAAAGTTATAAGATGAAAGAAACACAGGTGGACCAACAGTTGTTTTTTTTAAAAAAAATTTAAAATAAATAATGTGTCCAGAAGATTTCAAGAATGAGCGGATTGTATGATGCATATTTTAAGTGCATATGCACCAGAAGTGTGCTGTTACCTGAGTGTATATGCACCAAGAGTTTTAGCTGATAACAGTACATGAAATTGACAAAAAGACTTCTTTTTTTATTAACCACGACTAGAGCTCTGAGGTTCATCAATGGTGAAATTTTGCTTATGCGACTGTTTTTGCCCACCATGAAGGTAGCTGCATTCTGACTTTGGGGATGTGTGCTGGGTATGTTGGTGTGTATCCATAACCCACCAGACACTGACATGATTTACTGTATCTTTAGCATACATGTTTTGATCTTCTGCCTGTGTATGTCATATACATGAAAGAAAAGGGATAAAGCACTGGCAGGTCTGCACTTAAGGTTGACCTGGGTGTTATAAGACTATATCTTTATTAACAATGAAGTGGATGTGACATGTGTGCCAAACCTCTTTTTTTTTTTAGTGTCTGTTTGATTTGACTTTTTATGAGTTATCATGGGATAGAGGGAAGGGGTAAAAGCAGAACAGAAATGACCAGTTATTATCAGTTCAGCATTTGTAGTGTATACATTTTTAGCTGGAATTTTGAGATGCACAAAAAAATTAAAAAGATTTTTTATTATTCCCCATTCCCTGAGAGGAAGGTGTACTTATGTTTTTTTGTTTTTTTTTTTAATTTTCCCTAAATTATTTCTGTTGAAATAAAAGATTGGGATTGAACATGAAGCTTTTGGAAGGAGATTTAAAAAACTACAAGTGTATGGATTTGGGGCCAGTTTTGGCTGTGTTGTGACAATGGGCCAGTTGTCAGCCAATTAGAAATGTCGATACAAATTGTATTATTTGTATTCTGCTTTTGATTGGCTGTTTGTAGGACCCAATAGGATTGGTTTGTGGTGAGACAGAAGGTGATTGTTCTTTGCCTGCTGCTGTAGGGGACAGGACAGCTCAAGTTGATGGTCAGTGCGTTTGAGACAGAGAGTAGGGGACAGAGTATGGCGTTTGAGACATGGGAGGCAGAAGATGGTCAGTTTGAACAGAGAGCAGGGGACATGACAGCTCAGTCGTGTCCAGTTTGAACAGAGAGCATGGGGACATGACAGCTTGGCAGACAGCTTGGTCAGTTGAACAGAGAGCGGGACAGGACGCTCAGTGGTCAGAGCGCTTGCTTCCCCAAAGCCAAGGTTAAGCGGTGTCGAGCGTGGTTACCAATTGGATGGTTGACCATTTGCACGCTTCGGCTTCAGTACAGTCTCCCAGTTCACCCAGCTGTAAATGGGTACCTGCCCTCTTTAGGGTCAGGGAAGGTAAAGCAGCAAAGGAGAGGAGATGGGCGCCGCCCTCAATGTACTGACCCCTAGAGAAGCTGAAGTCTCTGATGCCTCACTCCCTACGACCGCCTAGGTTATGGGACATCTTTACCTTTGACCTTTTTTTTTTAGTATGACAATATTGATTTTACATCGTGTGATAGTATCTCTCAAGTGACCAATACTTTTGTTCCATTTTTTTTCTTCTTTTTTTTTTCTTCTTTTTTTTAAACCCCATTTGTGCCAATGGCATACGAGTAAGACATCTTTTTGTTTACATATTGTGTAGTTTTGATTTGAATGGTTGATTGTTTGCAGTTTACAATGTGTGTAGGTCATTGACTGCTTATCAAATAATTTGTGTGGTTTGTACTGCACACCTCATCTGTCTGAGTCTTCTCCTCAAGATCTTCTTCCTTTTCTTCTCATTCTTCTTCTTCTTCTTCTTCTTCTTCTTCTTCTTCTTCTTTCTTCTTCTTCTTCTTTTCTTCTTCTCTCTTCTTCTCTTCTCTCTCTTCTACTTCCTTTCTACTTCCTCTCTTTCTTCTTCTTCTTCTTCTTCTTCTTCTTCTTCTTCTTCTTCTTCTTCTTCTTCTTCTTCTCCTCCTCCTCTCCTCTTCTCTTCTTCTTCTTCTTCTTCTTCTCTTCTCTTCTTTCTTCTTCTTCATCGAATGCTCAGAGAGCAACTATCGTTGTCTGCCATTGATATGCAACCTGACAAGTCAGGCCCAGGGCATCTGACTTCAGCATGGGAGAGAAATATTCATTGAAGTCTTTCTGGACAAAGGCAGGAGAATGGACCGAGAAGGAAGGAGGTGACAGGAAGCAAGGCAGAAAGAACAAGAGGGATAGAAAAGAGGACATTCCGAGCACAGAATTTCCAGAAGGTGGGGATGCTGTTGTTATTGGCAGACCCCTGGTATCTTCAGGGGAGACTCCTCAAATTGATGCATGGTTAAAAAAGAAAAAGAAAAAATTATGTTTGCACTGCGAACTAAGGGAAATACATCTGTCGCAGCCTAAAGGGGCACTACTTTCGATTCAGCAGGGAGCTTGGTTTACACAAGTTACCCCCATTTCCCCATGAAGGACAGAGAAACAGACCCAAAAACAACCTACTTCCCCATGAAGGACAGAGAAACAGACCCGAAAACAACCCACTTCCCATGAAGGACAGAGAAACAGACCCGAAAACAACCACTTCCCCCTGAGGCTCTGCTGGTTTTGCTGTTTCTGTGGTGTCTGCCATGGACTTGCTGTATGTCAGCTTGGGGCCATGTTCACCCCTGACCCACAGCAGTCAGTGTCCCCCACTTTCAGCTCCTCTCAGCGGCTAATTATTTCATCCCATCCCAGCCCAGATGGGGGCCAGCTGGTGCTATTTACAGCAGGAACTGACCACACTTGGACTAGGTAAAAGGAAGGGGCATGCTAAATTTAGTGTTCTTGACTGAGAGATGTTGGGTTTGTGTGTTGTGGACCTGCACTGTTTTAGTATAGAGTAGGCTGACTCTCAGCAACTGCTGTTGTCTGTCACTTGAGCAAAAACGCATTGCATGCGCTGCCGTTAAGTGCCTGACAAGTCAGGCCCAGCGCGTGCCTCCAACTTTGGTGCAGGTTTCTTTGTGAGGAGAGAGGAGTGTTCCAAGACTGGCGACTGCTTTCAGGGAAACTGTGGCCTGACTGGGAAAGTCAAAGTGGCGTGTAGCTGTTCTCTCTTTTGGGACAGACATTTCTCTGAAGGACTAGGTTTGCGATAGTTCTGCCAGTCCCTGTACTCAGCATCCAGTGTTTTGGGCAGACTGATGCTGTATATATCTATATCTATCTGTATGTCTGTCTATCTATTTGTCTACCTATCAATCTATCGATCAATCTATCGATCTATCTATCGATCTATCTATCTATCTATCTATCTATCTATCTATCTATCTATCTATCTATCTATCTATCTATCTATCTATCTATCTATCTATCTGTCTGTCTGTCTGTCTATCTATATGTCTATCTGTCTGCCTGTCTATCTATCTATCTATCTGTCTATCTGTCAATCTATCTATCTATCTATCTATCTATCTATCTATCTATCTATCTATCTATCTATCTATCTATCTATCTACCTAGCTAGCTAGCTAGCTAGCTAGCTAGCTAGATGCTGTGTATAAAAGCTGACAGATACTGTGAATATACAGAAGTGATTTGGCATATGCCAGTCATAAAGCCAGCCAATAAAAGTGAATGTATGTATGTGTATATACATATATGTGTATGTGTGTGATTTTGTGTGTGTGTATGCACACATTTATTGCATTTATACCAATGCCAGTACATGTTTGGGTACAAGGAGTTCAACCTGAGTGTGTGTTTGTTTCTGTGTGTCTTTGTCTTTGTGTGTGTCTGTGTGTGTGTGTGTGTGTGTGCGTGCGTGCGTGCGTGCGTGCGTGCCAGCATAGTTTTAACCAAATCAGATGTATTCCAAATTGTAAAAAAAAATAAAAAATTTAGAGATAGGGAAGGATTTTTTTCTTTTAATCCTTTATTATTTTGATTCACCAAAGGTTTGTGCTCTTCAAACTGCCTCATTTATTGTATATGTATACAATATTATTATTATGATTATACGCCTCAGTTATTTATGTGGCCAACAGTTTTAACCTGGAGAAAACCAGTTGACTGACCGTCTCATGTGCCCCCACACCTCCCCCGAATTCAGCACCCAGGTCAAACGACTGATGACGATGATGACGATGATGATGATGATGATGATGATGATGATGATGATGATAACGATCGGATATCTCTTTCTTTGTTTGTTATTGATGTGTTTTAGAGTTTATTTCTTCTTTATAGAGACATTCTTTCTTTGTTATTGATGTGTTTTAGAGTTCATTTTTCTTCATAGAGACATATCTTTCTTTGTTTGTTATTGGTGTGTTTTAGAGTTCATTTCTTCTTCATAGAGACATCTCTTTGTTTGTTATTGATGTGTTATAGAGTTCATTTTCTTTAGACATTCTTTTTTTTATTATGTGTATAGATCATTTCTCTGACATCTCTTGTTTGTTATTGATGTGTTATAGAGTTCATTTCTTCTTCATAGAGACATCTCTCTTTTGTTTGATGTGTTTAGAGTCATTCTTCTTCATAGAGATTCTTCTTTGTTTATTGTGTTTATAGAGTTCATTTCTTCTTCATAGAGACATCTCTTTCTTTTTTGTTATTGATGTGTTTTAGAGTTCATTTCTTCTTCATAGAGACATCTCTTTCTTTCTTTGTTATTGATGTGTTATAGAGTTCATTTCTTCTTCATAAAGACATCTCTTTGTTTGTTATTGATGTGTTATAGAGTTCATTTCTTCTTCATAGAGACATCTCTTTCTTTGTTATTGATGTGTTATAGAGTTCATTTCTTCTTCATAGAGCCTCACTCAGACAACGATGTTGCAGTGTCATGTGAGGGAAATCATCGCTGTTGAGTGCCTGA
>CM060350.1:6843814-6853814 GCA_030674155.1 Stramonita haemastoma
TTGTTTCTTTTCCATCCATAAATCTTTTTACTACATCAGCAGTTACAAACATCTCTGTGTTCCAAGTTTTTTGTTGTTGTTGTTGTTTTTTTATCACAAGTGTGTTCAGAAGTTTTATGTCATTATATATATTTTTTGGTGTTTTTTTTTCTTCGTTCTTCTCTTTCCCAGATTCAGAAGTTTTATGTCATATATGTTTTTTGGTGGGTTTTTTTTTCGTTCTTCTTTTTCCCAGAGATTGCATTTGTACAGTGAGGGACTGGTGTTTATAGTCAGTTACTCAACACCGACACCACAGCATTGAAAACTGATGGAGAGTCCATTGATTTCACACTCAGAATAGACTAGAAAACGATATTGAAATGTCGCCCTCTTTTCTTTTTTTTCTTTTTTTTTTTTTTTTTTTTTGGGGGGGGGGGGCTGTTTTTTTTTTGTGGTGGTTGGGTTTGTGGTTTTTTTTTGGTTTTTTTGTGTTTGTGCTTGTATGAGGGTGTGTGTTTTTTTTAAAGACACTCGCTGATTTTTGTAGTGTTTCAATCTGAAACTGATTTGAATTTCAGTTTTTTTTTGTCAGTGTTTTTTATATATTTTTTTTTGGGGGGGGGGTTTTTTTTAGTGTGTTTGTTGATAATGATTTGTTTTTCGGGGGGGGGTGGTTTTTCTTTTGTTTGGCTGAGTAGGTAAGTTTTGCTTTTAATGTCATATTCGTTCTGAACTTTTCTTTCTCTGCATTCTGTGTTTTTTCTTTTCTCTCTCTCTCTCTCTCTCTCTTCTCCTCTCTCTGCTCTCTCTCTCTTCTCTCTCTCTCTGTCTGTCTTCTCTCTCTCTCTCCTCTCTTCTCCCTCTCTCTGTCTCTCTTCCTCTCTCTCTTCTCTCCTCTCTCTCTCTCTCTCTCTCTCTCTCTCTCTCTCTTCTCTCTCTCTCTCTCTCTCTCTCTTCTCTCTCTCTCTCTCTCTCTCTTCTCTCTTCTCTCTCTCTCTCCTCCTCTCCTCTCTCCCTCTCTCTCTCTCCTCGATTCTACTATGCTGATTGGTTCTGAAACATGATGTGAAGTTTCTCTGCATGGCGAAAGTGGTTCTCTCGCACGTCTGTAGCCTTTGTGGTTGTATTGATTTATATCCTCTGTCCATGTCTGTAGCCCGTGTCTTTATTCCCCCTGTTTTGTCTGTGTCATTATTTCCCCTGTTCATGTCTGTGTCATTATTTCCCCTGTTCATGTCTGTGTCATTATTTTCCCTGTTCATGTTTGTGTCATTATTTCCCCTGTTCATGTCTGTGTCATCATTTCCCCTGTTCATGTTTGTAGCCTATGTCTTTATTTTCTCTGTCCATGTCTGTAGCCCGTGTCATTATTTCCCCTGTTCATGTCTGTGTCATTATTTTCCCTGTTCATGTTTGTAGCCTATGTCTTTATTTCCCCTGTTCATGTCTGTGTCATTATTTTCCCTGTTCATGTTGTGTCATTATTTCCCTGTTCATGTCTGTGTCATCATTTCCCCTGTTCATGTTTGTAGCCTATGTCTTTATTTTCTCTGTCCATGTCTGTAGCCCGTGTCATTATTTCCCCTGTTCATGTCTGTGTCATTATTTCCCCTGTTCATGTCTGTGTCATTATTTCCCCTGTTCATGTCTGTGTCATCATTTCCCCTGTTCATGTCTGTGTCATTATTTCCCCTGTTCATGTCTGTAGCCTGTGTCATTATTTTCCCTGTTCCTATCTGTGTCTTTATTTTCTCTGTTCCTGTCTGTGTCATTATTTCCCTGTTCCTATCTGTGTCATCATTTCCCTGTTCCTGTCTGTCATTATTTCCCTGTTCCTGTCTGTGTCATCATTTCCCTGTTCCTGTCTGTCATTATTTCCCTGTTCCTGTCTGTCATTATTTCCCTGTTCCTGTCTGTCATTATTTCCCTGTTCCTGTCTGTCATTATTTCCCTGTTCCTGTCTGTCATTATTTCCCTGTTCCTGTCTGTCATTATTTCCCTGTTCATGTCTGTGTCATTATTTCCCTGTTCCTGTCTGTCATTATTTTCTCTGTTCATGTCTGTGTCATTATTTCCCTGTTCCTGTCTGTGTCATTATTTCCCCTGTTCATGTCTGTAGCCTGTGTCATTATTTCCCCTGTTCATGTCTGTGTCATTATTTTCCCTGTTCCTATCTGTGTCTTTATTTTCCCTGTTCATGTCTGTAGCCTGTGTCTTTATTTTCTCTGTTGTCCAGACAGAGAGGTGATGTAGTATTATGATTGTCAATATTTATTGGGGATACTTGTCAGTACTGGCAATTTCGGTGGACAATCTTTGCTTCTTTCCCCCCCTTTAAAAAAAAAAAAAGTCTAATCATCAACAATGACACTTACGAGGTCAGTTAGTTTGTTACCGTATCTATTGACTATTCATTTTGTTTTTTAATGTCTGTGGGTTTTTTTTGTAACACTAATTCTGTCTTCGTATGAAATAGTTCATGCTTGCTGTGACTGTGTGTTGTTGATACTACTAGTGTGTGAAGTTTGCGTGTGTGTACATGTGTGTGTGTGTGTGTGTGTGTGTGTGTGTGTGTGTGTGTGTGTGTGTGTGTGTGTGTGGTGCGTATATGTGTGTTGTGTGTGTGTGTGTGTGTGTGTGTGTGTGTTTGTGTTGTGTGTGTGTGTGTGTGTGTGTGTGTGTGTGTGTGTGTGTGTGTGTGTGGTCCTATGTGTATATATGTGTTTGTGTTTATCAGCATTGCATGGGGAATTCATTTGTAAAAGCCAAAATGTAACAAAACCACTCAAGATGTCTATAAATCATTTTTCCTTCTCTTTATTACACAGCTGCAGGGTTCAAAACCGTAGACTTCCATTCTGTATGTAGCTGCCACTTGTCCGTTCTTTTTCCATCTGTACACATACCTATATCTTTTTCTCATATTTCCTTTTTGCCTCCATTCAATATAAGATCCGTTATTTTGGAATGTTTACTCTTCTTTGACACATTTTTCTTCTGGCTTAAAATCAGAGGAGTTAGACAATAATATTGCACATATTTAAAGTACTTGTTCATGTTTTTTATATTAAAAAAAAGTGTCAAGATTGTAGTGTAGAATCAGTACTGTAGTTTTCATCGTAGAAACCTGACACTGATCTGTAATGACTCATCAGGAAAAGAAATGTATTATAATCATAGTCGACGTCTGTTTTTCAACGTTTCTTCATGAAATTAGACCAGTATTTTGAACAAGATATCTACAGAGACAGTTCAGTTTGTAGTGAGAGAGTGTTGGGTTTGTTTTGGTTTCTTTGGTTTTGTTTATTATGCAGTTGCTGTTGGTTGTTTTGTTGGTTTTATTTCTGGAAAAGAAGATGTACTGTGGATATTGTTGTTTTAGCATTCGCATTGACTTCACAGACATCAACTTTTTTTTTTTTTTTTTTTTTTTACAGAATGCAAATACAATTCCAATGGACTGTAATGGTGTTGGTGTCTTTTTATTTTTATTTTTTTCTAGAAAGAATGTTTATTGTTGTTCCTTCGTTGTGCTTTCCTCTTTTTTTACTCTCCGTCTGTCTGTCTGTCTGTCTCTGTCTCTGTCTCTGTCTCTCTCTGTCTCTCTCTGTCTCTCTCTGTCTCTGTCTCTCTCTCTCTCTCTCTCTCTCTCTCTCTCTTCTCTTCTCTCCTCTCTCTCTCTCTCTCTCTCTCTCTCTCTCTCTCTCCGGATGAGACTTTAAACCGAGGTCCCGTGTGCGAACGCACGCAGAACATCTTGCGCACACGTTAAATCCTGTTCCGCTTTTCGTAAGAGTAGGCCATCGTGTGACGGTGGGAACGGATAACATTTACAAAACTGCATACACTCGGGGACTGGGCGTAAAAAAATCACAAGAGTGCTTATTCCATTATCCTCGATATAAAAGAATAAATCAGTCAAATCAAATCTCTCTCTCTCTCTCTCTCTCTCTCTCTCTCTCTCTCTCTCTCTCTCTCTCTCTCTCTCTCTCTCTCTCTCTCTCTCTCTCTCTCTCTCTCTCTCTCTCGACTTCGGGGTAACCTCCCAACGATTGAATAACCACATAATTATACCAGCACTATGCCAGTTGTCGGGTGACCTGATAACACTGCTGGCTGGAAGTGACACTAGGTCCCCTGCTACAAGAACGCTGCATCACCTCGTAGAAGGTGTGTGGGGAGGGAAGGTGACCAAAGGACTGTTGTCATTTTTATTTTTTTATTTATTCTTTTATATCGAGGATAATGGAATAAGCAATCATGTGCTTTTTTTCATCCGGTCCCCGTGTGTATGCAGTTTTGTAAATATTGTCATCTGTTCCCACCGGCACACGATGGCCTATACTCTTACGAAAATGCGGAACAGGATTTAAGGTGTGCGCAAGATGTTCTGCGTGCGTTTGCACACGGGGCCTCGGTTTAAAGTCTCATCCGAAGGACTTTTGGGGAGAGTGGAGTCAGTACTGATGTTAACTCCAGGAGAAAAATTTCCTCGACCAGACTCGAACCCGGGTCGTCAAATTGCCAGCGCAATGTTCTGACCACTAGGCTATCCGTCCCCAGTCCCCATGGGACTGAGAGCTGGCTCAAGGGAAGGGAACATGGCGGGTCAACAAAGACTGGGTACCACACTGGAGAGTTTTGTCTACTGTGTAGAAAGCCGCCCAGTCACACCTACAGGGATCAGAGACAGGCAATGTACAATCTGGAAATAAAAATTTGATTGATTGATTGAGGAGACAGACAGACAGAGGAGACAGACAGACAGAGGAGAGGAGACAGGACAGACAGAGGAGAGGAGACAGACAGAGGAGAGGAGACAGACAGAGGAGACAGACAGAGGAGACAGACTGAGGAGAGGAGACAGACAGAGAGAGGAGACAGCAGAGGAAGAGGAGACAGACAGAGGAGACGAGACAGAGGAGAGGAGACAGAGCAGAGGAGACAGACAGAGGAGAGGAGACAGACAGAGGAGAGGAGACAGACAGAGAAGGAGAGGAGACAGACAGACAGAGAGAGGAGACAGACAGAGGAGAGAGAGACAGCAGAGAAGACAGACAGAGGAGAGGAGACAGACAGACAGAGGAGACAGACTGAGGAGAGGAGACAGACAGAGGAGAGGAGAGACAGACAGAGGAGAGAGGAGGACAGACAGAGGAGAGGAGACAGACAGAGGAGAGGAGACAGACAGAGCAGAGGAGACAGACAGAGGAGAGGAGACAGACAGAGGAGACAGACAGAGGAGACAGACAGAGCAAGACAGACAGAGCAGAGAAGACAGGCAGAGGGGAAGACAGACAGAGGAGAGGAGACAGACAGACAGAGGAGACAACAGAGGAGAGGAGACAGACAGAGGAGACAGACAGAGCAGAGGAGAACAGGGGCAGGGGCAGAGGAGACAGGCACAGAGGAGACAGAGCAGAGGAGACAGGCAGAGAAGACAGACAGAGAGAGCAGAGGGACGACAGACAGAGGAGACAGACAGCAGAGGAGACAGACAGAGCAGAGGAGACAGGCAGAGAAGACAGACAGAGGAGAGCAGACAGGCAGAGAAGACAGACAGAGGAGACAGACAGAGGAGAGGAGCAGACAGACAGAGAGAGGAGAGGAGACAGACAGAGGAGAGGGACAGACAGAGGAGAGGATACAGCAGAGGAGGGAGACAGAGCAGAAGAGAAGCAGAGGAGAGGAGAGCAGAGAGGGGACAGACAGAGAAGACAGACAGAGAGAGGAGACAGCAGAGAGAGACAGACGAGGAAGGACAGACGAGGACAGACAGAGAGGAGAGCAGAGGAGAGGCAGACAGACAGAGGAGAGGAGACAGACGAGAGAGAAGACAGACAGAGGAGACAGACAGAGGGAGACAGACAGAGGAGACAGAGGAGAGAGACAGACAGAAGAGGAGACAGAAGAGAGACAGAGAGAGGAGACAGACAGAAGAGAGAGACAGGGGAGGGGAGACAGAAGGAGAAGACAGACAGAGGAGAGAGACAGCAGAGAGACAGACAGAGAGAGACAGACAGAGGAGAGGAGACAAAGACAGAGAGACAGACAGAAGAGGAGACAGACAGAGGAGAGGAGACAGACAGAGAGGAGACAGACAGAGGAGACAGACAGAGGAGAGAAGGAGACAGACAGAGGAGAGGAGACAGGACAGGAGAGGAGACAGACAGAGGAGAGACAGACAGAGAGGAGAGGGACAGACAGAAGAGGAGAGAGACAGACAGAGAGAGGAGACAGAGGAGAGGAGACAGCAGAGAGGGACAGACAGAGGAGAGGAGACAGACAGAGGAGAGGAGACAGCAGAGGAGAGACAGACAGAGGAGACAGACAGAGAGAGACAGCGAGGAGCAGCAGGAGGAGAGAGAGAGAAGACGCAGAGGAGACAGACAGAGGAGAGGAACAGACAGAGGAGAGGAGACAGGAACAGAGAGAAGAGACAGAGGAAGAGGGACAGACAGAGGAGATAGGAGAGGAGACAGACAGAGGAGAGGAGACAGACAATAATTTATATAGATAACGTAAGCGACCTAATCACAGTTGATATCTCTCAGGCAGATATCATTAGATACAATATGGATGAATGTTTGGAGAAAAGAGACAAAGAAAAGCAGAATGCAACGTGTTTTTAGTAGGACATCATTTTGGGCAGAAAGATAATTAAAACTGATGTTTGTTTTGTTGTGTCAAATAGGTCTGCATGACTCAAATGGCAATAATACTCTGATATTCTGAATATACAAGGCATTGTTCCTATCCGGAAACTTCGCCAAGGTTGTGTATACCCCCCCCCTCCCCCACTTTTATCACCCAGTCTGTCTCACACACCAACAACAAGCCTTCTCTCCACCCCCCCTCCTCCTCCCTCCCCCCCCCCCCCCCCCCCCCCCCACACACACACCTCCTTGCTGCTTCTGCTACGTGATAACCCCTGTACATGTGTCACGATTTTGGCAGCTAACACTATGGCTGAACAACAACACAGTGAAATTGACCTGGTTGATGTGCCTGTACCTCACGCTCTGTGTGTGTGTGTGTGTGAGTAAGTGAGAGAGAGAGTGTGTGTGTTTGTGTAGTGTGAGAGAGAGTGTTTGTGTGAGAGAGAGAGTGTGTGTGTGTTTGTGTGTGTGTGAGAGAGTGTGTGTGTGTTGTGTGTGTGTGTGAGAGAGTGTGTGTGGTTTTGTGTGTGTGTGAGAGAGTGTGTGTGTGTGTGTGTGGTGATGAGTGTGGAGTGGTGTGTGTGTGGTGTGTGTGTGTGTGTGTGGGTGAGGAGAGTGTGTGTGTTGTGTGTGAGAGAGAGGTTTGTGAGTGAGAGAGAGTGTGTGTGTGTTTGTGTGTGTGAGAGAAAGAGGGTGGTTTGTGTGTGGGAGAGAGTGTGTGTGTTGTGTGTGTGAAGAGGTGTGTGTTTGTGGTAGAGAGAGTGTGTGTGTTTTGTGTGTAGGGAGCGTTGTGTGTGAGAGAGAGTGTGTGTGTGGGTTTGTGTGTGTGAGAGAGTGTGTGTGTTTGTGTGTGGAAGAGTGTGTTTTGTGCGTGAGAGAGAGTGTGTGTGTTTGTGTGTGAGAAGAGAGGCGTTTGTGTGTGAGAGAGAGAGTGTGTGTGTGTGTGATTGTGTGTGTGGGGAGTGTGTGTGTGTGTGTGTGTGAGAGAGAGAGAGTGTGGGTGGTGGGAGGTGTAGAGAGAGAGGTGGGATGTGATGTGGTGAGAGAGAAGAGTGTGTGGGGTTGTGGGGAGAGAGAGTGTTGTGTGTGAGAGAGAGTGTGTGTGGTGTTTGTGTGGAGAGAGAGTGTGTGTGTTTGTGTGGAGTGTGTGTGTGTGTTGTGTGTGTGTGGGTGGTGTGGAGTGAGTGAGGTGTGTGAGTGAGAGAGAGAGAGAGAGAGAGAGAGGAGAGAGAGAGAGAGAGAGAGGAGAGTGAGAGAGAGAGAGAGAGAGAGTGTGTGTGTGTATGTGTGTGTGTGTGTGAGAGAGTTGTGTGTGTGTGTGTTGTGTGTCAGTGAGAGTATGTGTGTGTTGTGTGAATGAGAGAGAGAGAGAGAGAGAGAGAGAGTGTGTGTGTTGTGTGTGTGTGTGTGTGTGTGTGTGTGTGTGTGTGTGTGTGTGTGTGTGTGTTGTGTGTGTGTGTGGTGTGTGGGGGAGAGGAGAGAGAGAGGAGAGAGAGAGAGAGAAAAAGAAAGAGAGAAGTGTGTGTGTGTGTGTGTTGTGTGTGTGTGTGTGTGTGTGTGGTGTGTGTGTGTGTGTGTGTGTGTGTGAATGCGTGTGTGTGTGAGGTGTAAACGTGTGTATGTGTATGCAGGTGTGCCATGTGCATATGAGAGAGAGAGAGAGAGAGAGAGAGAGAGAGAGAGAGAGAGAGAGAGAGAGGAGGAGAGAGAGAGAGAGAGAGAGGAGGAGAGAGAGAGAGAGAGAGAGAGAGAGGGAGGCTGCAGACATAGAATAATGTGGATTTGGCTTAGTTCTTTGATTTTTCGCCTTTTTTTAGACATTTTCCATGCCTGGCTCCCCCATTTTTACAGATTTCCTTGTCGGCTGCCAGAACAAGAATTCATTCACAGGGCAGTCAGCTACATGGGTCAGAGAAAGCCCCTTTGGCTGCAAAAGGCGAGAACTTTGACCCATATTCTGACGTCACTGCAGCAACAGCCACATTTTCTAATGCAAACAAGAAATTTTAAACCAATCAAAAATCTCTTCCATTCCATGATTGAGAAATGTCACTCATTCTATGGACCACCTTTTTTTCAACAGTCTATCTATCTATCTATCCCTTAGTCTGGCGACCATGGAGGCATTCATGAAGACTTAACAACCAGTTCCCTCCATTCCTTTCTCTGTTCTGCCTTTTTTCGTTTTCAACAGTAAATCTCTATAAACGTCCTAAACGTTTGCTGTTGATGCTGTTCAAAGTGAAGTCCAGAAGAAAGACCCCCACACTAGGGAGATCGGAATTCTTTCCTTTTTGACTTGTTTTTGCTGTGATGTTTAAATCTTTTGGGGTCAAGGTGGGGCATAATTCATGGGCCTCTGTAGAGGTTTGGTTTTGACTAGACCAGGGCCAACTATCCTCTGAGGTGTAGGTCTGACCTTGTCTGCAGAGTTCCCGGTAGCCCAATGTCCCTGAACTGCTTCAGTGTAGGTGGATGTCTGATGGGTGGAGGGCAGAGGAGAGGAGGGCAGAGGAGAGGAGGGCAGAGGAGAGGAGGGTAGAGGAGAGGAGGGTAGAGGAGAGGAGGGCAGAGGAGAGGAGGGCAGAGGAGAGGAGAGGAGGGCAGAGCAGAGGAGGGCAGAGGAGAGGAGGGCAGAGGAGAGGAGGGTAGAGGAGAGGAGGGCAGAGGAGAGGAGGGCAGAGGAGAGGAGGGCAGAGGAGAGGAGGGCAGAGGAGAGGAGGGCAGAGGAGAGGAGGGCAGAGGAGAGGAGGGCAGAGGAGAGGAGAGGAGGGCAGAGGAGAGGAGAGGAGGGCAGAGGAGAGGAGAGGGGGGCTGAGGAGTGGAGAGGAGGTCACATGAGAGGAGAGGAGAGGAGGGCAGAGGAGAGGAGGGCAGAGGAGAGGAGAGGGGGGCTGAGGAGAGAAGGGCAGAGGAGAGGAGAGGGGGGGCAGAGGAGAGGAGAGGGGGGCAGAGGAGAGGAGGGCAGAGGAGAGGAGGGCAGAGGAGAGGAGGACAGAGCAGAGGAGAGGAGAGGGGGGCTGAGGAGAGAAGGGCAGAGGAGAGGAGAGGAGAGGAGGGCAGAGGAGAGGAGAGGAGGGCAGAGGAGAGGAGAGGAGGGCAGTCAGGTGACACGCCTTCCTTCCCGGCAGTCAGGTGACACGCCTTCCTTCCCGGCAGTCAGGTGACACGCCTTCCCTTGGCAGCTGTCCTTCACTGTCACCTGGTCAGTCATCCTTTTCTCCAAGCCTCGATTTTTGCATGGAAGACATGGCCAGTCTTTTCAGTTCTGAGAGCCAGGCTTGTTCTGGTCGTCACTAGACACAGTTGCAACTGGAGCTGTGTTTGGAACTGGACAGTCCAGTTTGGCAGTACATGGC
>CM060350.1:6858814-6868814 GCA_030674155.1 Stramonita haemastoma
ACACACACACACACACACACACACACACACACTCACACACACACTCACACACACGCACACACACGCACACACAAACACACACAAACACACACACTCACACACACACACCACACACACACACACACACACACACACACACACACACACACACACACACACACACACACACACACACACACACACACACATTTTCACTGGTTTTCGCACATTTCATCAATAAACTTCATTCTAAGGAAATATATGCCTTAAATTCTGAGTGAAATCATAACCGAACGGAACACAAATTGAATCTATCCGCTGTAAGGCACATATTTTGAAACATATATACCCCAATATCTTATAATATCTTATCAATCTTCTGATCACAATCATAAAATTTATGTTTCTAATTATATTTTATGTGGTAGTGGACAAAGTTATTCAGTTTTTTGTTTGTTTTTGTTTGTTCTTTACGATCATTAATTAAAATTTACATAGAAATCATTACATTCGTCATACGTGATTATCAAAAAGGGAGTACAAGATATGAACAAACATTTCTCAATATGGATGGTAAGAGAGAGAGAGAGAGAGAGAACTCGAACTCGAACTCGAACTCGAATGTTTTATTGAGGAAATATGGATAAGCCAGAGGCTTCTTTACACCAGGTCCTCATAAAAAACAAAAACAAAAAACAAACCAAAAAAAAACACCCACCCACAAACAAACCAAAAACAACAAACCCACTGGCAAACAATCATAAAGAATTATATAACATATAAATATAGCAAAGCAAATGATAAGCTTAATTACTTAGTTATTTATATAACCAGCTATCCAACTACACTCACAATTACAGGCACAAGCAAAATCTCAATATACGCTATTTCAAGTCACAACCCTTACTAATAGTCTTATCCAACATGACACTCTAGATTACAAATTCAAATTATTCTACGGTAACAAGACACAACACATCCCTACTCTATTTCAATGACACTAAGCGAGAAACTAAGCTCAAAACAATCAGATTTCCCCCCCCCCTCTCTCTCTCTCTCTCTCTCCCTCTCTACCTCTCCCCCTCTCTCACCTCCCTCTCTCTCTCTCAACACCCCCCTCCACACACACAATTAAATCACACTCATAAAATTATACAATTTATATGACAGCCTATAGGATTTAACATACCATCTAAGACGACATTCTAATCATAAATCCAAATCATTTTACTCTGACAGAACAACACGTAGCCTATACACCAGAGAGAGAGAGAGAGAGAGAGAGAGAGAGAGAGAGAGAGAGAGAGAGAGAGAGAGAGAGAGAGAGAGAGAGAGAGAGAACACTGAACACTGAAATGGTTTAATGGTACCTTGGCCTTGGACCACAATACACCATGTGAAAGGTGGTGGGGGTGTGAATGTAATGCAAAATGAAAGCATGAATAAATTTTACATACACTATGTCAGTGAAAAATTGAAAGCATGGATAAATTTCACACATATTATACAATGAAAAATCAAAGCATGGGAGCACTTCATACATACTATAGCAAAGTAAAGTGAAAGGGTTGCTAAATTTCACACAGACTATCCATGCCCTGGCAGTGAGCAGAAAAAAAAATCCTGACTGTTGTAGCAATGAAAAACGAAATCGGGATACATTTCACGCATGCTATAGCAATGCAAAATGAAATCACTGATAAATTTTTAATCTACAACAGCAATGAAGACTGAAAGCATGGATACATTCCACACACGCTATAACAACGGAAAATGGAAGCATTGATAAATTTCACACACACTATGGCAGTGGAAAAATGAAAGCCTGGATAACTTTCATGCCTGCCATGGCAGTGAAAAAGAAACCATTGATACACTTCACACACACTGCAGCAATGCAAAATGAAATCATTGATAAATTTTCACCCATTGTAGCAATGAAAACTGAAGCATGGATATATTCCACATAGACTATAGCAATGAAAAAAAAAACAAATGCAAGCCTGTAAAAATTTCACACATGCTATAGCAATGAAAAATCAAAGCATGGGTAAATTTGACACCTACTATAGCAATGCAAATGATGGTATTGATAAATTTCAAACATACTGTAGCAATGCAAAATGAAAGTATTGATAAGTTTTACACATACTATACCAATGCAAAACGAAAGCATGGTTACCCATGCCCCCATCTTGCACCGCCACAGCACGTGCAAAAGTTTGACACATTCTGTAGCAATTCAAAACGAAAGCATGTATAAATTTCACATATACTATAGCAAGGAATAGGCTTACTGAAAGTGTATAGGGTGAACTGCATCATGAATACCAATCTTACTTCATTTCCAAAGAACATTGCAGGTATGTAATTTCAAACCAATAACAAGAAAGCACACTCACACACCCCCACATATACACACATGCACGTACACACGCACGCATGCATTCACGCACACCCACACCTACACACACGCGCACACACGCACGCGCACACACACACACACACACACACACACACACACACACACACACACGCCCACGCACGCACGTACGCACGCACACGCGCACACACACACACACACACACACACACACACACACACACACACACACACACGAGAGCAAAAACCGAGCAACTGTGTTGTGATACAATATACCGAATAGCTACAATTTTCAAGTTTTTAACAGTTGACATGATTTACCAAGTGTCAATGAACCAGTTTCAGCTGCCTATCATTATAAGCCAAGTATTGTCTCACTCACTCACTCACTCAGTCCCATGTCCCAAAGGACGTAGGGGGGACATGAGAGAAGACGCAACAGAGATCTTTTTCCATGCTTCACGATCCTGTGTGGCTAGTAGGAGGTGTTGCAGGGGTTGGGCGGTCCAGTCTTTGATGTTGTCAACCCATGATTTCTTTTGGCGGCCTCTTCTTCTCTTGCCCTCGACTGTTCCTTGCAGGATGGTTTTTGCTAGGGTGTTGTGTCTTGTGGTGTGACCAAACCACATCAGCTTTCTCCTCTTTATGGTGGAGAGTAAAGGCTCTTGGGGGCCCACACGCTTTTTGATTTCTTCTTTCACATAGTTATTGGTCTTGTGTTCTTTGTATGATATTTTGAGGAGTCTTCTGTGGCACTTGTTCTCGAATGCTTGGATTCTCCTCTCTAACTCTGCTGTCAGAGTCCATGATTCACAGCCATATAGGAGGATAGATATCACGAGGGATTTGTAAAGGTGGTATTTGGTGCAGAAGCTGATGTTGTTGCTTCTGATGATCTTCTCGAGTCTGACTAGAGCAGATGTTGCTGTTGCAATGCGAGCTTTCACTTCATTGTTTGATGTGCCATCTTTTGTTAGGATGGAGCCTAAGTATTTGAATTGGCTCACCTCTTCTAGTGTTTCTCCATTCATCTTTATTTCCGTGATGTCATTACTCGCGCTGTTGACCATGATCTTAGATTTCTCTGTACTGACCTCCATGCCGTATGCGCTCGCTCGATCTGTTAAATTGTCTGTGAGGATTTGCAGTTCTTGTTTGCTGCTGCCCATGAGGTCAATGTCATCTGCAAATCTGAGGTTGCAAAGGGGTCTTCCACCAATGGAGATGGAAGTGTGGTGGTTTTGCAGTGTCTCTGTCATGATGTTTTCGAGGAAGAGGTTGAAGAGTACAGGTGAGAGAAGGCAGCCCTGGCGAACCCCAACCGTGGTCTTGAAGAACTCGCCCACGTGATTATTCATAAAAACTGCACTTTCTGCATTCTCGTACAGAGCTTTGATGACTTCAATTAGACAGCTGTCAATGTTGAAGTGCCTGAGTACTTGCCAGAGGCCGTCATGCCATACCCTGTCAAAGGCCTTTTTGAAGTCTATGAAATTGTGGTACAGGTCTTTTTGGTGTTGGAGATGCTTCTCTATCAGAATTCTCAGATTGAAAATTTGTTCCATTGTGCTGCGTTTTGGTCTAAAGCCCGCTTGTTCTTCTGCCAGGAGTTTTTCCGCTTGGTTGGGAACAAAGAAACAACCTTGGTGACAAATGAGGTTCTTGACCTCTGCGACAAAAGAAGAGAACTTAAAAAACAAAAGTTCACAAGTCAAGAAGCTTACAAGAAGTACATGGATAGCCACAGAGAAGTGAGGAAAAAGATGAGAGAAGCCAAAGAAGCGTGGATAGAAGAACAATGTAACAACATCGAAGCTGGAATGACCAAGGGAAACAGCAAAACAGCTTACGACACTTTGAAAACACTAACGAAAACCACACAGCCTAAAGCCTCTGTTATTGAAGACAAAGAAGGAAATCTTTTAACGGAAAACAATGCCATCCTCCAACGCTGGACAGAATACTGTGAGGGATTGTACAACTACCCACTACGCCCAGATACCAACATAGTTTCTGACAAACTCCCTGAACACCAAGATAAAGACCCACCAATACTAAGGTGTGAAGTAGACGCAGCTATTAGACAGTTGAAGAAGGGGAAGTCCCCTGGAATCGATAACATCCCAGCTGAACTCATAAAAAATGGAGGGAATGAAACAGCAAGGCGATTCACAGAACTTTGTCAGAAGATCCACGACACCAAAGAATGGCCAAAAGAATGGACACAGTCTCTTGTAATACCCCTGCCAAAGAAAGGAAACCTCAAACAATGCCAGAACTACAGAACCATCAGTCTCATAAGTCATCCTAGCAAGATCATGCTGCAGGTAGTCCTCAACAGACTGAAAAACCAAGCGGAAAAACTCCTGGCAGAAGTATTGTCTGCCTTCTGTTAATTGCATGAAAAACAAACCTGGATACATTATGTATGTGATTTTCATTGGATACTTTTAGAAGAGCCTGAAAAGATAGTTCTGATGATTTCTTAAGGAATTTGTCTCGAAGGTCTGTGTAAAGGCTACAATCAAACAAGAGATGATGTTCATTTTCAACTTGATTATCACAAAACTGACAATGTCTATCCTGGGCAGATTCACTAAATCTATGAATATTATTATTGACTGGAAGTACACCAAATCGTAGCTGAGTAACAGCAACTCGGAAACAATAAATGTCCATGTTGTTTACATACCTTTCTTTTTCAAAAACAGTTTTAAATGAGTTGTACATATGATATCTTTCTCACTCACTGATGGTTCCATTCCATTTAGCCTTTGTTTAAAAACCCTCAAAAACATTTTAGCATCTCCCACTCCTTGCATCATCCAGACAATACCATATCCAGTCTCACACAGAATCTCTCTCACATTTGTAACCCAACAACTTTTGCCACATCTGTCCAATTCAAATTACATAATATATGCTCTGTGGGGTAGTCGTTCATTGTCCATTTGAACTAATTTCAGCCAGTATCTTAAACAAGCAACATATGAATTGATATACAATGGGAATCTCCCCAAGTCTCCATAAACCATCTTGTTAGGCGTCCTCGTTGGAACACCTAAGAATCGTTTACAAGCTATTAAATACATTTTTTCAATATGATCAAGTCTATCAATACCCCATACCTCAGATGCATATAACAGAATTGGCTGAATTTTAATGTCAAATATTTTGAAAAATACACTTACGGTCATTTCCTTGTATTTGTTAAACACTTTATGTAATTGCATAACAGCTTTCTTTCCTTTAATTGCTAAATGATCTGTACCCCTTCTAGCACTAATTTTAGTCGTGAAATTAAATCCTAAGTAACAGTAACTGTTTACTACTTCTAATCTTTTGCCAGTATAAAACCATTTCTCGTGTTGCCCCAGAAACCCTCCCTTCCTAAACACCATAATTTTTGTCTTATCATTGTTTACATATAATTGCATTTTTTTACAGCACATGTGTAAAATATCTAGTTGATTTTGAAGACCTCTAGGAGTGGTTGATAGCAGAGCTACATCATCTGCAAACAACATTATGAGTAATTCCGCAATATCAGGTATAATCTGTATGCCATGTTTACCTCTCTCCTCGACGTCATCAGCTAACTGATTTATAAATATTGAAAATAAAGTTGGGCTTAAAACACAGCCCTGTCTTACTCCAGTCGGGCATTCAAACAATTCAGAAAGCTGGGAATTTGAACGTACACATGACAAAAGTGAGTTATACATTGCATTCAGAGAAGCAAAAAATTTTCCTTTAACACCCTGTCTATTTAAGCACTCTAACAGTCTATCATGGCACAAAGAGTCAAAAGCCTTTCTGAAGTCTACAAAGGCTATATACAACTTCCTACCTTTTCTATTCAAACATTTTTGGACTGAGGCATATAAAGTAAAAATGTGGTCAACAGTAGAATGATTTTTCCGGAATCCAGCTTGCTTATCTGAAATCAAATTATTACTTTCTAACCAGGTATATAGTCTAGTATTTAGTACAGAAGTATAACACTTAGAAATTATTCTTAATAAAGAAACACCTCTATAGTTGTCAACATTATCTGGGTCACCTTTTTATAGATTGGAATTATTATAGCTTTTGACCACTGTTGAGGATAAATTCCTTTATCAAAAATGTTATTAAATAATTTTGTTAAGAATTTATAAACAGTGCTTCCACCAACTTTCAACATTTCAGCAGAAACATCATCTATGCCACATGCTTTTCCTTTTTTGAGTTTATATATGGCACGAATAACTTCTTCTTCGCAAATAGTTTGGTTTAGGTCATGTTCTGGTTCTTCTGAGAAATCATTTTCAATACTGTTTTCCTCTGTTTGAGTTTGATTACTGTTTTGATATAGAGATTTAAAGTGGATAAACCAGTCATCCAGGGTAATATTATTATTAATTTTTGGTTTGCCACCACATCCCATGTTTCTCAGATGTTTCCAGAACTGAGGTGAATTATTCATTTCTTTCACAAGATTGTCTGTTTGTAATTTCCTGAACGCTTGTTTTTTCTTTTTCAATAGATATCTGTACCTTTTCCTTGCTTCTACATATAATATTCTATCATCTTCTCTATGCGATTTTCTAAAAGTACTCAGTTTTCTCCGACTTTCTTTCTTTGACATGTAACATTCCTCATTAAACCACACTGACCTTCTCTTCTTTTTAACGGAGAACACCTGAAACATGCATTGGCTAGAAACTTTTAGACACTCCATAAAAACATCTAAAGCATTATCCACATTTGTATCTAAGGTTTGGCTAGCTGTTATTAGTCTATTTTGGATTATACTGCTTTGCAGCATCTCAATAAATTCACTTTCTTTTTCGACTTTCCAAATAAATTTTTCTTGTATCATTCAGATTTGTTATCCCTACCTCATCAGTAACATTATAACTACTTTCTACTTGTAAAACAACTGGTAGGTGATCAGACTCTGTTAAGCTTTCAACAACAAGTGATGTACAATTCATGGATAATAATAAATCACAAGAAACTATAAAATAGTATACTGTGCTAGCTCCAGAGGATGCAATATAAGTATAGCTGTCATCAAATAGCTGTTCATTCAAACCATTTAGAATAATACACTCAAAGATATTGCACAAGTCAATCAATTGTGTACCAAAATTGTTTGTTTGTCCATCTTGAGAAGTTCTTGAAAAGTGTTCATTTTTTAAAGATATCTCATCAAAATCAGTAACATCCCCATCAAAACACATGTTTTTGGAAGCGGTTCTTGCATTCATGTCACCATTCAACAAAATATAAAAATCATCATACATTTCATTTATATCCATTATACATTGTTCAATCATATCAATACCATAACACCCTCTTGTGATTTCCAGTAAGGAGAGTCACAAGGAGGAACATAAGAACTAATAAACATGATATCTTTATCTGTACATAATAAATCTTTATTTATTTTTAAGACTACTATATTTTCAAGATCCAATGAAATTAACTGTACAAAATCTGCATATGATTTTCTAACCATTACAATGACTCCAGAAAATCTTCCCTGTTGAGAGAGTTTCTTCGCTTTTGATGTGAATGTGATGTAGTCTGTAAATAAAGGTGAATCAAAATCATCTCTAACAAAAGTTTCTGTCAGACAAAGAAAATCATGAGAAAGTAGGTATTCAACAAAATGGGTTTTTTCCAATTTCTGTAACAAACCATTAACATTATAATTAAGGAATTTTAATTGTAACTTATTTACACTTTGTACAACATGCTTTGCATGATTTTCTGATGTTGTTGCCAATGTCTGACCATTCATACAGGTAACATTAACATCTTTCTTCTCAGACATTTTTTGTATTTGCTTTGGTGCTGTGGCCTGGCCGAGTCCCTATTTGTGGGTGCCTGTTTGCTCAGTACCATGAGTCTTAAGATACATGGATTTGTTGGTGACATTTGTTTGGTCTACTGGCATGGCTTTGCTAAAAGAATCAATGATGCTGCTCTGACTGTGGGACCTCTGAGGCTGTCTACCACTGGTCAGACCACCCTGTCTTATAAGAGGGGCAGCACTTCTTGGACGCAGGTCTCTTGTTGCACACTTGCTCCGTTTTTGTCCAGTCACTACCTCCCCTGTCTTGTCACCAGTCTTTCTGTTGTTCTGCCTGTCTGACTGTCTTTCGCATGTCATTTTTTGTCCTGTCACGTCCTCTGTAACTGGGTCATCTGTCTTGTTCTGGTTCACATTGCCCCTTCTTGTTTTGCATTGTTTTGTATGTTGGTGCACTTCATCAGATTTGTCTGTTTCCTGTGTAACCTCCCCATTTATAGGATTTTCATCATGAGTGTAATTGTTTTCCCACCCCCTCTCAGTGGTATCCCCCAACACAGTCAGCATGTTATCATCTGTCATGACACTTTCCACCAATAATGTAGCACTACTTTCAGATCTGTCTGTGACCACACCTGGGTACATTTCGTTTGCATCATTATCAGCCTGCCCTATGTAGTCAAGTTGCATTTCAGTTTCTGTCATCTGGGTGGGGTTCAGGTCCTGATCACTGGGAACTGCATCATCCAAATGTCTTTCATCATGGGATGACACATGCTGTCCCTCAAGTATCTGCTCATCCCTGTCAAGATTTTGGGTCTCCCTAGTTACTTTTGAGGCAGCATGCTTTGAGGCTTTTGAGTTGCTGGAGTTCTTCTTCATCCAGATCATCCTCATCTCTGTAGATGCTCTGTGTCTTGGTGGTGCTGGCTGTTTCGTCACCTCACTGTAGGAGTGAGTGCCTGGGACTATTGGCACAAAGGAATGTCTATCTCTAGAGTTTCTGTCAAAATCCCTGAAATGAATTTGTCTCTGTCCTCCATTACCTCTATGCTCTCTGTCATGCAATGGCCTGTCCTCAGAATGGTAACTTAAGTGTTCTTCCTCACTATCAGAGTCTGGAGCTGTTTTGCGGTAAGGATGCCGTGAAGCTCTGTAAGCATTCCATGGCCTTGTCTCTGCTTGAGTGACATATTCTTGTGAAGGATGGTTCCTGTTTTGTTCACTTGGCTGTCTTCTATATCCCTGGTTGTGGTTGTTTCCAGAGACCTGTGTTCTGGTGTGAAAACCCCCTGTGATATTGTTTTTGCTTGCATATGCTGGAAGCAGATAAGGCCAGTTCTCTTCACTTCTTCTAAAGCTTGAGGGAGTGTGTCGCCTTTGTCTATAGTCCATAGATTGAACATCTTGCTGCTTCTCTCTCACTTGTAACTTGCCATTAAAGATGTATGCAATTTTTCCTTGGTTTCTATAAAAGTCCACCATCTCTCTCTGACGTGAGGTAAGGTCAGATGCCACCAGTATTCCACTTTGTCTTAAACTCTGTCTGAGATCCTTGTCACTAAGAATGGCCATCTTGTCAGCCCATCGCCTTAGCTGCACCAGGATGGGCCAAGGATCCCTGTTGTAGTGTCTTTGCTTTCCAAGGCGAAAGGCTCTAACAATGTCCTCATGGTTCCAACTTGGAGAGTGTGAATGATCATTCAACAGATCAATTACTGTTTGTGTGGTTGTATGCTCATCTTCCCACTCACTTTCTTGAACATTCATGATCTTGAGGTTACAAGTTTTTATGCCCTGCTCCATAGTTTCGAGTTTTCTTTCTAGTTGCTCAAT
>CM060350.1:6881314-6888814 GCA_030674155.1 Stramonita haemastoma
AAGGTGCTTGATACATATCATTATGTCTAGAGGGACTGAAATAGTATTTTGCTGGATTCCCTCACATTGTGATATGTTTTGGAATGAAACAGCAGATAAATTGGCTAAGCAGAGTGCGAAGAGAAATATGACAGAAAGTACATAAAAACTTGATTTTCATGAAATAAATTCATTATTAGTTAATCATATGCATAAACTTTATCCACGAGAAAATTCAGATTTGGGGTCTTGCCCAAGACACATTTTAAATATAGTATTTAAGCTACGTTTAAACTCCTGGAAAACCAAGTATTCCCAAAATGTGGTATGTGCTTGTTCTCATCCTTTATCTTGTGAACACATTCTTTTTGATTGCCCTATCTTGACATCATTATACAAAAAGTCTGGTATCATAGATCTGAAAAGGGAATCTGTGGGTTTACTCCCCCGTAGACCAGAAATTGTTGATATTGCTAAAGTTATTTATCGGTTTGCTATTAATGTTCTGTTATAGTTTTCATTTGATTTTATTTGTTGGATTTGTTTTAGCTACTTCTAATGCTTGTTTAAGTCTAATATCACCTAGAGTTAACAGACTTTAAATGAAAAACAAACAAACAAACACACGCGCACACACACACACACACACACACACACACACACACACACACACACACACACACTCAGAAACTCACACACCACACATACACACACACATGCATTCACACACACACACTCAAACACACATACACACACGCAAACACACATGCGTTCAAACAAACTAACAAGCACACACTCAAACACACACACACGTCTGAAAATCACTTATTAATGGAAGGTCGTTAAACAGAAGAAATAGAAACACCTCTCCTACCCCCCCTCGCCCCCCACCCCAACACACACACACACACACACACACACACACACACACACACACACACACACACACACACACACACACACACACACACTGATATTAATAATTGATAAATCTATAAAGCAGGCCCACCTGTTCCATGCATTTGAATTCCAACATATTATAATTCAAAACCTTTGATGTCTTAAATTGCACAGAACACCCTGACCTAGCAGTGTGTATGTATGTATGTATGTATGTATGTATGTATGTATGTATGTATGTATGTATGTATGTATGTATGTATGTATGTATGTCTGTATGTCTGGATGGATGGATGGATGGATGGATGCATGCATGCATGCATGCATGCATGCATGTATGGTTGTATGGTTGTATGTATGTATGGTTGTATGGTTGTATGGTTGTATGTATGTGTGTATGGTTGTATGGTTGTATGTATGTATGTATGTATGGTTGTATGTATGTATGGTTGTATGTATGTATGGTTGTATGTACGTACGTAGGTACATAGGTACATATGTATGTATGTATGTATGTATGTATGTATGTATGTATGTATGTATGTATGTATGTATGTATGTATGTATGTATGTATGTATTATATATGTATGTAAGTATGTCTTTTTGTCTGTCTGTAAGTCTGTCTGTTGTTGTTGTTGTTGTTGTCTTCAATTTTATTTCTGTTCACTTCTAGTGATATTAGACGATGGAGAAGAAAAAAAAGAAGGAAAAAAATCATTCGTAAACATATAACACCCCTCCAGCCCACCCCTCACCCCCCAAAAAAAAGAAAAAAGAAGAGAAATACACCCCACACAGAAACTTGGTAATGCAATAGAAATAAGAGAAATAAAAAAAAAAACTTATTAACGTTAATGTAACTATAACAAATGTCCTATAGGACTGTGATAGAGACCCTTTACAATTTCAAATGCCAATTTTAAATTACTGAATACGCTGGTGAGGGAGTTTTCAGAAAAATGGGGCATGAAAATCGTTACACTATTGCAGTCAAAAAGTATATGTGTGTTAGTGATATTCTCACCACACAGACATTTACCATGTTTGCTGAACTTGGTTGTAAACGTGTTTAGTTTCATTCTATAAAATAGTGCATTAATTCTTCTTGTTGTGAAAACATTTAGATAAGTCTTTGAATGGTTGACGACTGTTAAATTATCGGTATGGATCGCAGTTTTATTTAAAAATATCTTATTTTGCTGATTAGTTTTGGCGACCTTTCTCCATGATTTCTGTTCTAGTAAGCTGTACCCCTCTTGCAAGGATAAAGGCACATGCAATTCTATTGAATCCCGTCCATGTTTTGCACCTTTTTTAGCAGCTCTATCTGCCCACTCATTTGGAAAGAATCTAGAGTGTGAAGGCACCCAACAAAAATTGACACTTATACCCTTTAAGGTCAAGAGATGTATGACATGCTTAATCTCTAACATAATTTTTGAAGTTTTCTTGTAACATGAGAATTTTAAAGCATAAGTATGCTGGGGATAGCCAGCCTCTTCCTGTTTCTTTTTTGCATGTTTCCAGAAAACATTTTGAAGCAAAGCATGACCTCCATGAAGAGAAAAAGGAATATCTAAAACAATTGAACAGCTAGAATGTTTTGCAGCCTTTTTGGCTCCTTTGTCAACTTTTTCATTGAAATAAAGACCACAGCGAGATGAAACCCATCAGAAAGTGACACTCAACCCCCGAGAATTAGAAAATGTACAGACACATTAATTTCGGTAATGAGATTATGTCTAACTGTCGATGTCAAGTTACTAAGAGAATGTAATGCAGATTTAGAATCAACACAGAGCAAATTCTGCAAAACTGTATTCGCAAAATCAAGCAGAAAGTACAAAGAGATCAAAATCGCAGTTAGTTCAGCAGTAAAGATAAAATGAATTTTGCTGGTATGATGAAATTTTCCATCTTTAAAGCTGTTGTTAAGTGCTCTTGCTCACTGCATAAACCACATGCAGGAGATAGTGAGGGGATTATTTTGTTTGTTTGTCCATGGTGTTCGACCATGACCTCTAAAACAGCAGACAAGGCAGCCGATGTTTCGGGCACTGGACAAAAATTTGTTTACAGTGAAGATGCCCTGCCCACAGAACATCCCAACTCTCTTGGCCAAGAGGGCATAATGACGGCTTTGGAGATGTTCTCCAAAGGCCAACTAGCCCCCAGGGCTACAGCACATAAGGACTGTGCAAGTCAAGCCTTCTAGTCAGAGAGTCATAGTCGATCACTAAAGACTAAGCTGTAAAGTGGAATTCCATGAGTGCAAAGCCACTGATCAAACATCCTCTCACTTTGCTGTTGCCCCCAGCGTCAATGTTTAAACAAAAACTGGGATAAAGCCACTGATCATACAGCCTCTCACTTTGCTGTTGCCCCCAGCGTCAATGTTTAAACAAAAACTGTGATGAAGCTACTGATCATACAGCCTCTCACTTTGCTGTTGCCCCCAGCGTCAATGTTTAAACAAAAACTGGGATAAAGCCACTGATCATACAGCCTCTCACTTTGCTGTTGCCCCCAGCGTCAATGTTTAAACAAAAACTGGGATGAAGCCACTGATCATACAGCCTCTCACTTTGCTGTTGCCCCCAGCGTAAATGTTTAAACAAAAACTGGGATGAAGCCACTGATCATACAGCCTCTCACTTTGCTGTTGCCCCCAGCGTAAATGTTTAAACAAAAACTGGGATGAAGCCACTGATCATACAGCCTCTCACTTTGCTGTTGCCCCCAGCGTAAATGTTTAAACAAAAACTGGGATGAAGCCACTGATCATACAGCCTCTCACTTTGCTGTTGCCCCCAGCGTCAATGTTTAAACAAAAACTGGGATGAAGCTACTGATCATACAGCCTCTCACTTTGCTGTTGCCCCCATGCTTTAATCAAGAACTGTCATAAACACTAGACCCTGAAGGCAGTGAGGAAATACAGGTTTATTATTGACATGCTCATTCATACCCCATTTAACAGCTTACAGGCCCTCTACTCCCATCCAGGGGCGACAACTACCAAACCCAAATGTAACCTAAACTACTATTTACAGTATATCAACATCTCCCTTTCATTGGGAGAATTAAAAAGAGGATATACAAACCAATGAAGTGAAACAGTCAATAACATTCCCTGGCAATTTGACAACTCAAGTTTTGATTCCCGTTTTAGGGAATTTTTCCCCTGGAGTTGACATCAGTGCCAGATTCACTCTCTCCAAAAAGTCCTTTGGATGAGACGATAAAACAGGCCATGTGCGAATGCACGCAGAACATTTTGTGCATACTTAAATCCTGTTTGGTTTTTCACAAGGGTAAGTCATTGTGTGCCAGTGGAAGCAGATGTTAAGATTTACAAAACTGTATACACACAGGGACTGGATGTGAAAAGACATATAAGTGCTTATTCCATTATCCTTTATATAAAAGAATATAAAATTAAAATTAAAAGAAAGATAAATGTAAGGTTATTTGTCAAACTGCTGCAACCCAAATTCACACACATGTGAATACACAAAACAATCCATTTTCCAACCTGAAAGATGAATGAAAAATGATCAAATTGCAAGACTACTCTCAGTGTTGGGAAATATCAAATCTGAAAAGATAAAGTATTTCTTAAATGGTGGGAGTTATCAACATAACCCACCAACGCTCAGCTAATGTCGACATGAGTCAGTCAGAATCATCTGGCATGTCTGTTTGCTCTGGGCATCTGCTGTTCACACACACAGGTCAAAAGTCAGTGTCTTAGTCTAACAAACACACACAAATGCACACACACACACCCGCGCACACACCACAAACACAAACACACACATCACACATACCCGGCATGCAGGCACAGACATACCACACCCATAAGGGTGCGCACACACACACACACACACACACACACACACACACACACACACACACACACACACACACAAACACACACACCTACATCTACAATTACACACACACATACACACGCGGGGCTACACACACACACACACACACACACACACACACACACACACACACACACACACACACACACACACACACATACACACCACACACATACACACACACACACACACACACACACACAACACACACCACACACATACACACACACACACTCACATACAGACACACAAACAAACGCACACTTACCTACAATCACCTTTACACAACCTCTACACACATACTCACAAACACACAAACACACACACTTACACACAAGCCCACCCATGCACACACCCACGCGCGCGCACACACACACACACACACACACACACACACACACACACACACACACACACACACACACACACACACACACATGTCTACAAATGGACTTGCCCCAAGGTATTAGCTCCACTTTTATTCAACATATTGTTACATGATCTTCCAAAGCATATATCAAAGGATGTAGTTTTCGTGCAATATGCAGATGATATCTGTATTTGGATGCCCGTTACTATGAAACGAAATACGTCAAAAAGGGCTATAAATTATTGTAGAAAAACATACCAAAAACAACTTCATAATCTAAATCAGTATATAATAGAAAACGGCCTCACTTTTTCTACTGAAAAATCACATATGGTTCTATTTAAAAATGGTTGTGATCCAAACGAGTTACCAGAGTTTAGGATTGAAAATGAGACAATCCATTACAAACAAATAGTAAAATATTTAGGTGTACTTCTTACATCGAAGTCAACATGGAATGCTCATATTGACCATATTTTAACTAAAGCAAGAAAAGGCTTCAATCTATTAAAAAATAATTAGTAAACAGTATTGGGGGCAAGATCTGTCAATCCTTAAACATTTATCGACATTAATAATTAGATCAAAAATATCATTTGGACAAGAAATCTTTAATGCTCCAAAATATTTATTGAAGAAGCTTCAAAATATAGATTGCAAAGCATACAGGCTTACTCTTGGTGTACCTTTTCATGCATCAGCAATTGAAACATATAAAGAAGTCGGAATGTTGCCTTTAGATGAATACCCAAAACTTGCATGCCCAAATATGTACTGAGAAGTTCAACACCCAAAACTTCGAGTCAGATGATGTAAAATAAAATCTGATACCTTTTTGCCCAAAACCAGCGCAGCAAATACGTTCTTTGAAAACTATTGGCACTTATGTTGCAGCAATCTGAAATTGATCAAATGAAAGTAGACTTTTAAAAAGCTGTTCCAACTTGCCTCACCTGGGAAATGAATCCAGCACATTTTTTTTAACTGATTACACAGACATGAAGAAGGACGGGAATCCAAAAGTTTTGGCAGTAACTGTTAGATCTTATATTCATAACTACTACTGTAATTATCTTAAAGTGTACACTGACATTCACTCTTAGACAATCAACAAGCTGGTTCAGCTTTTGTTATACCGGCACTCAAAGTAGAAAAATCTTATTACATTGGTGTAATTCGGTCAATATTTACAGCTGAACTGGTTGCGATTTTAATGGCATTAACATACCTGCTAGATTATCCATATTGTTTTCTCCATGTTTTACTTTGTGAGGATTCTAAATCAGTTTTATATGCCCTAAAATCTGCAAATTACAAAAACCATTTGAAGCTTATATTAGATATAAAACACATTGTACAACTTTTAAGTTTAAGAGGTATTTTTGTCACCTTTCTTTGGATACCTTCACACGTAGGATTGTACTCAAATGAATGGGTTAATTGGGCTGGGAAAAGAGGTGCAAGTAATACAAATGGAAACATTGAGCAACTATTCCTTTAACAATCCAAGAAGGATACCATATGTTAGAACAAGCATGCTCAAATAATTTCACTGATATAATACAGCACAAAACAGTTAGTAAAATGGATTCCAACCAGAAAAAAGTGTCTTTGATAGCGTATATCACTGAAAGACTTGTACAAATATTGTGAAAGAAAGACAGCTTGAGACATTATTTTTTAGAATCGGATTAAAGGCTTTTGTCACAAAATTTAACAAGGATGTGAAATGCTTATGTGGAAGGAATATTATTTCAAATACTAATATTTTACTTGAATGCAAGACTTTAAAACATTACCTACCTAGTTTTCATGAAACTTCCCTTGAACAAGTTCTGGAGAATATCATGTTAGTGTTTGCTATTGCTAAGCGTTTATTGTTAAGTCCCATAGGGTATTTGCTGTAGGTACATAATCGTTGTTCTATTTCGAATGTTTTTCTTTCTTGTTAATTTATGATTTGGCATACAGTTTCGCTTAATGTAATGAAGAGATCTTCAGCCACAACTAAACACTGCATAAGAGGACAAACATACACAGACACATAGACACATGCACGCAAGCAGGCGCTAATATTCCCTTAAAAAAATTAAACAAATAATATATATACATATCTATCTATCTATCTATCTATCTATCTATCTATCTATCTATCTATCTATCTATCTATCTATCTATCTATCTATCTATCAGATATCTATTATTAGATATCTATCTATCTATCTATCTATCTATCTATCTAACTATCTATCTATCTATCTATCTATCTATCTATCTATCTATCTATCTATCTATCTATCTATCTATATATATATATATATACATTTTTAGTCAAAAACTTTCTGTTTCTGTTTCTT
>CM060350.1:6893814-6896314 GCA_030674155.1 Stramonita haemastoma
AACTGCCAGCTGTTTTAATACTTCATGATTCTGTAATGAACCAGATTGACAGTAAAAGGCTGGGAAATTCATATGGTTTTCATGCTACCACAAGAAAGACATTCAAAACTGAAGATTGCATGAAAGTGTTGAGGATTACAGTGCAAATGATCATTTTGAAGCGTAGTTCTCCATCTGGGTATTAACGACTTAAGAAAAAAGATGCAAAATGCTGTAGCGACTCTTTGGTCTCCTGTACAAAAGCTGTACACTCTAAGTGGCCCCAAACATCAGTGGTTTTAAGCAGAGTGGCGCCTCTTAATGTCCCTGAGTTAAAAGCTAAGAGAGAATTATTTAATGCCTATACATACTCGCAGATCTGTGACCAAGACAACACCTCATTTCCTGAGTCATGAAAATCTAAAAGCCACCTCTACAACCTATATGAGTGACTCTATTCACCCATCAGTCAGAGGAGCCAGTGTCCTTGCTGGAAATTTGGGGCGACACCTACATTCTCTTCTGTGGAAGAAGCCACCCAAAGAGGCCAGCGTCGTGTGAATAATACAGGAAAAATTCTGTATTCACACGTCTGGCTATGCTGCCACTTTTAAAAAGAAAGATTTTGGTTGTCTTCAAAACACAACATACAAGAGGCCAACTACCTACCTAGAGACAATGCTACTTCCAATTACCCAGCATTGGGTATGGACAACGTGCATAATTTCTGGTGCACCCCTGTGAGCAGGCCATATATTCCATGGTGACTTTTTGCTTTCTTTGAAGCAATCGCCAGATATTGAATCAGACGTTAATCTATTGTGTAGTGTGTGCTACAACCTTAACTAGTTTGCTAACTTTGGTACAATTAGCTACATATCTGTAGTGATTTGCGATTTTTTTTTTCTTGTTGTTTGAACTTGACTATTTTGTGCCTCAAATCTGTATAGAGACTGGATTGAGAAGTGCTTAATCTAGATCTGTTTGGTTAAATATTTGTATAGTTATTATTATTATTATTGTTATATATTTTAAAGTTGTTTTTAGATTATTGGCTATTCTTACTTTGTTGCCTAGATTTTGTATACTATAATGCCTTCTAAACAATCAAGTCCACTTAAAATCATGCAGTGGAATGCTCGGTCAGTCTCCACCAATTTGCCCTATTTAGTCCAGCATCTTGCTGACAATCACTATCAAGCAATCATACTTACAATCCCTCAATGTAACCAGGAGTAAACTTGCCCAAACTGCCTGGTTATTATTATCCACCTGTACATCAGAAGTTGATGCTGCTACCAAAATTAGTGCAGCAATTTACATCCAAGAAAGGATAGATTATAATGTTCGCTCTTCACCAGTGCCTAACCAAGTGCTTGATGTACATTCATGTGCAGCAAGAGTAAAGTTTGCAGAGGATTTAGTGCTAAATGTTGTATCTATATATTTGCCTAAGGGGCCTAACATTTATAATACTGAATGGATACATAGTCTTCAAGATGATGAAAAATGGCTTATTGCAGGCGACTTTAATGCCATGCCCCCTTTTGGGATAAAGAGTGTGAAAAAATATCCAGTAACCGCTTTGTAGAAAATGTAGTGGATTCGTGCCTATGCTTATTAAATGATGGCAGTGTCACCAGAATTCCAGACATTGCTACTCATAGAGCATCAGCCTTAGATTTAACATTTATATCTCCAGCACTAGCTCCGGAATGTGACTGGACAACACACAAAGACACCCTTGGCAGTGACCACCTGCCTGTTATTATAACTCTTCATAGAACAACTACTTGTGACACCCTTGCAGACAAGATTCCTAAATTTAATTATAAACAAGCTGATTGGGAAAAATTTAAAAGCATTCTTGCAGCCTACAACACTGACAGCTTTCAAACTGATGACATAGACCACTTCTATTCTATTTTTACTGAAACCATCCTTCAAGCTGCTAGTTTGTCTATCCCTAGAATAAACATGCGTGAATCAAAGAAACATAATGGAAATATATGGTGGACACCAGCATGTGACCATGCAGTTAAGAATAAACGTTCAATGTATAAATTATATCTAAAAGATAAAACGCCAGAAAATTATATCAAGCAGAAAGAAGCTAAAAATCATAGCAACAAAGTTATTGCTGAGGCTAAAAGACAGTTTTGGTCTTCTTTTGTACCAGTGAGATATCCAGTCATAAAGATCTTGAACAAGTTTGGAAAAAATTTAATGAAATGAAAAATGGTGTCTGTCTACCAAGTTGCCCAGTAAAGCTGGGGAATAAAGAATTTCCTTCCAACAAAGAAAAGGCAGAAGCCTTTGTAGACATGTTCTCAGAATCAATGCGCATTGAAGGGCTATCATGTGAGCATAGAAAACAGAGAACAGAAGAGGAAAACAAAATAGAGTTGCATTCTGAACCAATCTCTGATAATGATGAATATGTCAATGCCCCAATCTCATTGAATGAAGTAAAAGAAGCATTATTGTCACTTTCCAACAAGAAAACATCTGTCGGTTTGGA
>CM060350.1:6906314-6908814 GCA_030674155.1 Stramonita haemastoma
ACCGGAAGGTAGTGAGGGAATACAGGTTTATTATCAACACGGTCATACATTCGCCATCTTAACAGCTCTCATGCCCTCTACTCCCATCCAGGGGCAACAACTACCAACAGCAAACGTAACCTAAACTACTGTTTACAGTATGTCACCATCTCTCTCTTTCCTTGGGAGAATTTAAAACAAGAAATAGAAAAAAAAATGAAGGTAAACAATCTATCAAAAGAAAAAAAATCTTTGCAAGATCAGTAAACAAACCACCAGTAGCGTACCTCATGTCTTGACAAGCAAACAGTGGAAAAAGAAAACTCATTCAACACTTTCTTCTCTCTCAGCAACAGTCCTGTATCAAGTCACTGTCCCAGAACCTCATTCAACACCTTCTTTTTTCAATCATTGTCCTTTTGAACTTTGAGCAGTCTGTTGTATCCAATGACACACAGGACATATAAAAGGAAACAAACTAAAATGATGAACAACAACTCCTCAGCATGTAGTAGAGGGAATCTGAATATTGTAGCCTGTTAGTTATTTCCCTCAATTGTTTTCAAACCAAAAGGAACAAGCAAATTGCCTTTACTGTAGCAAATCCTAACCTGGCAGATAATGGACAGGTTGTGATTCTCCAACCTGAAAGACAAGGGTTGCCTGATCAGTCAGTACAGCTCACCCTGTCTCCTGACCCTGAAGGATAAAGGAAAGGTTATTTGTCAGACTGCTGCAACCCATATTCACACACATGTGAACACACAAAACAATCCCTTTTCCAACCTGAAAGATGAATGAAAAAATGATCAACATGCTAGACTACCATGTCTCTCAGTGTTGGGAAATATCAAATCTGAAAAGATAAAGTATTTCTTAAATGGTGGGAGTTATCAACATAACCCACCAACGCTCAGCTAATGTCGACATGAGTCAGTCAGTATCATCTGGCATGTCTGTTTGCTGTGGGCATCTGCTGTTCACACAGGTCAAAAGTCAGTGTCCTAGTCTAACATACACACACAAATGCACACACACACAAGTAGGCGCGCGCAAACACACACACACACACACACACACACACACACACACACACACACACACACACACACACACACACACACACACACACACACACAACACGAGCCCCCCGCTCACACGCACACAAATACACACACACACACATAGGCGCTCACACAGACACACACACACACACACAAATACTCACACCTACATCTACAACCACACATACACACACGCGCGCGTGCATAGGCACACATACACACACACACACACACACTCACACACACACACACACTCACATACACACACACACAAATACATAAACACAGGGACACCTACCTACACACACCTTTACATAACCTCTACACACATACTCGCAAACAAACACACCTACACACCTACATGCCAGCGCGCGCACCGATACACACACACACACACACACACACACACACACACACACACACACACACACACACACACACAAACACAAACACAAACAAACAAACAAACAAAGGATTGTAGTCGAACAGTCTTTAATTAACCACTGGGCTATAGCGTCAGTCGTTCCTTTGTTATTAAATTGTTGTGCATTTCTTCTTTTGTTATTAAAAAAAAAACACAAACACACACACAAACACACACAAACATTCACTCACACGTGCTTATATGGCAGACAACAGTAGATGATGTCTGAGTGTTGGACAAGGATAAGGACAAAAAAGAAGATGATGATGATGATGACGATGACGAAGACGAAGACGAAGAAGAAGAAGAAGAAGAAGAAGAAGAAGAAGAAGAAGAAGAAGAAGAAGAAGAAGAAGAAGAAGACTGTCGTCAGTTCTTTCATCTTCACATCTGTTGTCATCAGTGTTGGTATTGGTGTTGACACCTTTTCTTCAAAACTATTATCACTACCATGTTCAACTTGTCAATGCAATGTCAGCATGCGGCCAGTCTTTATGTGTTTTCAATGCTTCCAATCTAAGTGTGTGTCACCTTTCTTGCTGAAGTCAAAGAAAATAATTTGTTCTTGTGTAAAACAGGTGTGTGTTATGAGATGTGACATTATTTGTGTGTGTGTTGTGGTGTTTAAACCTATCAACATTAAGGTCTAACGTGGGAAGAGATTAATTATTTATTTATTTATCTATTATTTTATATCGAGGATAATGGAATAAGTACTCTTGTGCTTTTTTACATCCAGTCCCCGTGTGTATGCAGTTTTGTAAATGTCATCTGTTCCCACCGGCACACGATGGCCCACTCTTACAAAAAGCGGAACAGGATTTAACGTGTGCACAAGATGTTCTGTATGCGTTCGCACACGGGCCTCGGTTTAAAGTCACATCGAAGGACTTTTGGGGTGAGTGGAGTCAGCACTGATGTTAACTCCAGGAGAAAAATCTCCTCGACCAGACTCGAACCTGGGACGTCAAATTGCTAGCACAATATTCTGACCAACAGGCTATCCGTCCCCTCAAATCAAATAGATGGTGTC
>CM060350.1:6921314-6923814 GCA_030674155.1 Stramonita haemastoma
TTCTGTCTAGCTGTCGATGTCAAGTTACTAAGAGAATGTAATGCAGAATCAACACAGAGGAAATTCTGCAAAACTGTATTGGCAAAATCAAGCAGAAAGTACAAAGACATCAAAATAGCCGTTAGTTCAGCAGTAAAGATGAAATGAATTTTGCCAGTATGATGAAACTTTTCAATCTTTAAAGCTGTTGTTAAGTGCTCTTGCTCACTGCATAAACCACATGCAGGAGATAGTGAGGGGATGGTTTTGTTTGTTTGTGCTTGCTGTTCGACCATAACTTCTAAAACAGCAGAGGAGGCAGCTGCTGTTTCGGACACTGCACAGAAATTGGTTTACAGTGAAGATGCCCTGCCCACAGAACATCTCAACTCTCTTGGCCAAGAGGGCATAAGCACAGTCAGTTTTGGAGATGTTCTCCAAAGGCCAACTAGTCCCCAGGGCTACAGCACATAAGGACTGTGCAAGTCAAGCCTCCTAGTCAGAGAGTCATAGTTGATCACTAAAGACTAAGCTGTAAAGTGGAATTCCATGAGTGCAAAAGCCACTGATCTCACTTTGCTGTTGCCCCCAGTGTCAATGGTTTAAACAAAAACAGGGATAAAGCCACTGATCATACAGCCTCTCACTTTGCTGTTGTCTCCATGGTTTAAACAAGAACTGGTATAAACCTCAGTCCCTGAAGGCAGTGAGGAAATACAGGTTTATTATTGACATGCTCATACATACGCCATTTTAACAGCTCTCACGCCCTCTACTCCCATCCAGGGGTGACAACTACCCAAACCAAAGGTAACCTAAACAACTGTTTACAGTATATCAACATCTACCTTTCCTTGGGAGAATTAAAAGAAGAAATAGAAGCCAATGAAGTGTAACAGTCAATAACATTCGGCTGGCAATTTGACAACTCAAGTTTTATTCCCATTTTAGGGAATTCTTCCCTGGAGTTAACATCAGTGCCAGATTCACTCTCCCCAAAAAGTCCTTTGGATGAGACAATAAACCAGGCCCTGTGCAAATCCACGCAGAATATCTTGTGCAAAGTTAAATCCTGTTCGCCTTTTCATAAGAGTAAACCATTGTGTGCAAGTGGAAACAGATGATAAGATTTACAAAACTGCATACACATGGGGACTGGATGTAAATAGGCACATAAGTGCTGATTCCTTTATTCTTTATATAAAGCATAAAAAATACATTGAAAAAGAAGGATAAATATAAGGTTCTTTGTCAGACTGCTGCAACCCATATTCACACACATGTGAATACACAAAACAATCCATTTTCCAACCTGAAAGATGAATGAAAAAGGATCAACATGCTAGACTACCATGTCTCTCAGTGTTGGGAAATATAAAATCTGAAAAGATAAAGTATTTCTTCAATGGTGGGAGTTATCAACATAACCCACCAACGCTCAGCTAATGTCGACATGAGTCAGTCAGAATCATCTGGCATGTCTGTTTGCTGTGGGCATCTGCTGTTCACACAGGTCAAAAGTCAGTGTCTTAGTCTAACAAACACACACAAATGCACACACAGACACGCGGGTGCGCGCGCGCGCGCGCGCACAACACACACACACACACACACACACACACACACACACACACAAACACACACACAAACACACACACACAACACACACACCACCCTCGCACGCACAGACACACGCACACCCATGCGCGCGCACACACACACACACACACACACACACACACAAACACACACACCTACATCTACAACCACACACACACATACACACGCACGCGCCTAGGCACACACACACATACACACACACTCACATACACACCCACAAACACACGCACACTTACCTATACACACCTTTACATAACCTCTACACACATACTCACAAACACACAAACACACACACCCACACACTTACACACAAGCACACGCAGGCACGCTCGCGCGCGCGCGCGCGCGCGCGCGCACACACACACACACACACACACACACACACACACACACACACACACACACACAACACACATGTCTACTAATGGACTTGCCCCAAGGCTCTGTATTAGCTCCACTTTTATTCAACATATTGTTACATGATCTTCCAAAGCATATATCAAAGGATGTAGTTTTAGTGCAATATGCAGATGATGCCTGTATTTGGATGCCCGTTACTATGAAACAAAATACGTCAAAAAGGGCTATAAATTATTGTAGAAAAACATACCAAAAACAACTTCATAATCTAAATCAATATATAATAGAAAACAGGTTCACGCTTTGGACTGAAAAAACACATTTTATTATGGTTCTATTTAATAATGGTTATGATCCAAACAAGTTACCAGAGTTTAGGATTGAAAATGAGACAATTCATTGCAAACAAATAGTAAAAGTTTTAGGTGTACTTCTGACATCAAAAGTTAACATGGAATGCTCATATTGAACATATTGAACATCTTGCGCACACGTTAAATCCTGTTCCGCTTTTCGTAAGAGTAGGCCATCGTGTGCCGGT
>CM060350.1:6931314-6933814 GCA_030674155.1 Stramonita haemastoma
AGTTGCTCAATTGAATTTCTGTGTACTCCGACACTTACCTCGCTGCAGGCTGACTATGTGTGCACATCATCACGTGGCAGGTTCTAATACCTTCCTTCCCGGCAGTCAGGTGACACGCCTTCCTTCCCGGCAGTCAGGTGACACGCCTTCCTTCCCGGCAGTCAGGTGACACGCCTTCCTTCCCGGCGGTCAGGTGACACGCCTTCCCTTGGCAGCTGTCCTTCACTGTCACCTGGTCAGTCATCCTTTTCTCCAAGCCTCGATTTTTGCATGGAGGACATGGCCAGTCTTTTCAGTTCTGAGAGCCAGGCTTGCTCTGGTCGTCACTGGACACAGTTGCAACTGGAGCTGTGTTTGGCACTGGACAGTCCAGTTTGGCAGTACAGGGCTCTTTTTGGGCTTTAACATTCTTTTTCTCTGTGGCAGGAGTTTCAAAAGGAGTGGGGCTCAGCTACCTGCACCTCTGTGCTTGTGTGTGTGTGTGTGTGTGTTTGTTTATTTTTTATTTATTCTTTTATATCGAGGACAATGGGATAAGCACTCATGTGCTTTTTTACATCCAGTCCCCATGTGTATGCAGTTTTGTAAATATGTGGCGCTCCACCACGAAATGAGTCGCTTAGCACATTACCCAATTTTGTGCTAGGAGCCTTTAAAGGCAGGTGGGGGTCAATTTGTTAATTTTGTGATTTTGATTGATTATTAAACTACATATGTTTTTGTATCTGATAATGAAATATCAAGGTATAATTTTTATTCCTTTTGCTTTTAAATGTGTTTTGAAAATACCAAAGCACTCATTTTGACAACCTGTTTCTAAAATAAACTTGTCCGTTTCTCATTTTGTCACATCCTGCAGTCTATCATTTCAATTTGTAATAATGTTGCACAGAATTGTCCGATTTTCAATCTGTTTTTTGTATTTGATAGCCACTTTATTGCACATTAATAACATGTCAGTAACTAAAAATTGACCTCATGTGCACTCCCTCTCATTATGTGGTGGAGCGTCTGTTCCCACCGGCACACGATGGCCTACTCTTACGAAAAGCAGAACAGGATTGAACTTGTGCACAAGATGTTCTGCGTGTGTTCGGACAGGGGCCTTGGTTTATAGTCTAATCAGAAGGACTTTTCGGGAGAATGGAGTCAGCACTGATGTTAACTCTCTCTCTCTCTCTCTCTCTCTCTCTCTCTCTCTCTCTCTCTCTCTCTCTCTCTCTCTCTCTCTCTCTCTCTCTCTCTCTCTCTCTCTCTCTCTCTCTGTTAACTGTGGTGGCTTCCCTTGCTTGGTTACCGGCAAGAAGTGTTTTGCTCACCAACAGATTGAAATTTAACAATTTGTAGTTAAACTCCTGCCAGCAATGCCTGTTAGTGGTCTGCCTTCATCACTGGAAAGTGTGCTGAATGCACTTCTGCAAGAAATGCACCTGACTTCGTACAAAGTAGAAGGGAAGTCAAATCAGACAATAGTTGTGCTTTGCCTTTCAACATCAACAGAAATGCATCAAGCCAGTGTACAGCCAGGTCAAAATGACACGGCGATATTTCGACGCAAGTGTCCTGCACAGATTGCACGTGACAGAAGGAGAGCAGAGACACACAGGGCAACCCTGCAAAAGGCAAGTCTTTCTTCCTCTCCCTCCGCCCTCTTCCTTCCTACTCCTCCCAGTTTATATTACAATGAAAACAGAACAGCAGCTGAAACTTTTTGTGATGAAAACAACAGTGTTTATGAAGATGACTATAACAGTAAATGTGACGAAGAATGCCTGCAAAAAAACACAGTGTGCAATATTACACTTCAATCAGATGGCCACAGAGACCAACAGTTGAAAAGCAATGACGCCGTCACTCATTCTGAGGCCATAAACAGTATAGATTTGCCTGTGGTCCGAAATGTGACAGGATCAGAAGATGACAGTGTGGCTTCTAATGTTGCAGAAGAAAGGCCAGAGTGTTGTGTGAGAGGTGAGGGAACCATTACTGCTCAACACAGACTGACACAGCAGCTAGATGACTTACCACCGGACATACGCCAAAAACTCTTAATGGAGATGAGAAAAACCACAGCGATAGTCAACAGTGTAACTGAAGAATGTGACGCAGTATTACAGAAATACAAATGGCAGAGTGAAAAGGGGGAAGAGGGAAATCCTGGACTGGACACTTAACGAGAAAACGACGAAAGACGCTGGATCCTCCTGTGACAGACTACTCAAAAAAGCTTCCCTGATGTTGACTATGAACTGATAAATGAACTCAATATACCTGTACATTTCCGTGGATAAGCCTCCATGGCGCGATGAACTTTTTCGGGATTTTGTTCAAAACATTTCATATGCATCGGATTTCGACCCCCCCCCCCCATCCCCAACTCGTCCCCATATTTGTGAATGGACGGAATGTCTAGAACACAATAAACTATTTGTCATTGTCATTGTCTCTCTGTTAACTGTGTGTGTGTGTGTGTATGTGTGTGTGTGTGTGTGTGTGTGTG
>CM060350.1:6936314-6938814 GCA_030674155.1 Stramonita haemastoma
ATCTGAAAAAGAAGAAAACATCCATCACTCTGACATCAAATGTCCAAAACTGATTTTACAGACCTTATCTGGTACATTGACATGTTTATACTATTCAACTATCACTAGGTAAAAGCAGGATTTTGATGTGATGAAAAAAGACTTCTTTTTTTTCTGTGCTGTTTTCAGCAGTTGATTTTCTGTCTGAACTAGGCCTCAACCAAGACAGTCCAGTTGTCAGTATCTGTCTTTAACAGTCCCTGACCTATCTCCACCAAGGTCTGACAAAGTCTGCAGTCTGACATTTTGCCTGTCTCTGTTCAGTTCTTTCAGCTGCTGTCACTGGCTGGTCTAAGTCAGACTGTCTTCTCTCGGCTCCTATCCAGCCTTGTCTAGAGATAGCAGAACAACTTCATCAACTCACACCCCTTTCCTTGCATGTACTTACCAGATTGGAAGTTTCGTATTTCGCTCTAAGGTTGGAGAGAAAGAAATATATATCCTACACCTATGATTATTTTACACCTAAATGACAAACACCTCTGAATAGCCTGACACCATCTATGTGTTATCTCACCCCAGGCTAACCCCTACTGCTGATAGATTTGAACACCACAACACACACAATCGATGTCACAGCTTATAAAACACTCCTGTTTTACACAAGAAGAAATTATTTTCTTTGACTTCAATAGGAAAGGTGACACACACTTAGATTCGAAGGTCTAAAAACACATAAAGACTTACGGCATAGGGATATTGGATTGATAAGTTGAAATTGTTGTGTGTGTGTGTGTGTGTGTGTGTGTGTGTGTGTGTGTGTGTGTGTGTGTGTGTGTGTGTGTGTGTGTGTGTGAGAGAGAGAGAGAGAGAGAGAGGAGAGAGAGAGTGTGTGTGTGTGTGTTGTATTTATGTGTGTGTGTGTGTGTGTGTGTGTGTGTGTGTGTGTGTGTGTGTGTGTGTATGCAAGTGTTTGTGTATGTGTGTGTTTGTGCGTGTGAGTGTCTATGCAAGTGTTTGTGTGTTTGTGTGTGTGTGTTTGTGTGTGTATGTGTGTGTGGTGTGTGTGAGTCTGTGTGTGTGTAGATGTTTGTGTTTGTGTGTGTGTGTGTGTGTGTGTGTTTGTGCATGTGTTTGTGTGTGTGTATGTATGTATGTATGTGTGCGCTCGCACGTGTGTAAGTGTGTAGGAAAGTGTGTTTGTGTGTTTGTGAGTCTGTGTCTGTTTACAGGTGTGTATAGGTAAGTTTGCGTGTGTGTGTGTGTGTGTGTGTGTGTGTGTGTGTGTGTTTGTGTGTGTGTGTGTGTGTGTGTGTGTGTGTGTGTGTGTGTGTGTGTGTGTCTGTATGTGAGTGTTTATGTGTGCGTGTGCGCGCGTGAGTGTATGTGTGTGTATGGTTGTAGGTGTAGGTGTGTGTGCTTGTGTGTGTGAGAATGTGTTTTGTGTATGTGTGTGTCTGTGTGTGCGCGCACTATGTGTGCGTGTGTCTGTGCGTGCGGGCAGGTATGTATGTGTTTGTGTGTGTGTGTGTGTGTATGTGTGTGTGTGCGTTTGTGTGTGTGTGTGTTTGCGTGTGTGTATGTTTTATGTTTGTGTGTGTGTTTATGCATGTGTCAATGTGTGTGCGCGTTTGTGTGTGTATGCGTGTGTGTGCATTTGTGTGCTTGTATTTGTGTAGGTGTATGTATGTGTGTGTGAAAGGGAGAGAGAAAGAGATAGACACAGACAGACAGACAAACAGACAGACAGATAGACAGACAGATGATGGATGTTTGTGTGTGTATATGTGTGTGTATGTGTGTGAGTATAAATATGAGTGTCTGTATCTAAGTGTGTGTCAATCAATCAATCAATCAATCAATCAAATTTTTATTTCCAGATGGTACATTGAGTAAGCAGCGATCTGCTTTTTTTCATCAAGCCATCTATCTAAAGAAAGGAAAAGAAAAAAAGCAAAACAATAGCAAAAATCAAATCCAAAACAAAACAAAGCCAACAAAAAACAAAGCAGAAAATCCCTAGCAAACAATAAAGCCAACAAAAGAAAGAAAAGGGGAAAAAGCAAACAAACAAATAAAACAACAACAACAAACATTTCACCAACATTAATTTGCTAACATGATTTCAACAACTTTAAAATAAACTATGCCTATAAATAATACAAGCAACTACTATAACAACAACCAAAAGAGAAAAGAAAAATGAATTTAAAAAAAACAAAACTAACTAACTAAAAATAAAAAATACTTTTTAAAATCTACTCAAAGGCCATATACACATATGCACATACACCCACACACCCACACCTACACACACACACACCCGTACACCTACACACACACACCCGTACACCTACCACACACACACACACACACACACACACACACACACACACACACACACACACACACACACACACACACACAACACACACACACGGTTTGCACTCATCCACTCAGCTCGTATACTCGTAGGTACATGCACACATTTAAAGCCTTTTTAAAAATCATATAGTGTCAA
>CM060350.1:6943814-6958814 GCA_030674155.1 Stramonita haemastoma
CACACACACACACACACACACACACACACACACACACACACACACACACACACACACACACACACACACACCAATTCAAAGGGAGCTCACCAATGTCAACAAAAAGAAAAAAAAAAAAAAACCACCAGTTCAAGGGAGCTCACTTATGTTGGGGAAAAAAAAAAAAAAAAAAAAAAGTACTGCCCACCCAATGTGCCATCAAAAACAAAAGTCTGACTTGACCCATTTTGACACACACACCCATTTTGACACACACACAGGCACGGATACACCACCCACGCACTCAAGGATGTGCCCACACGCGTGTGTGCGCGCTCGCACGCGCGCACACACACACACACACACACACACATACACACACTAGTTCAAAGGGAGCTCACTTATGTCAATCACATTGAATTGAACAAGTATGTGTGGTATGCTTTTTTGAATGATGATATACTACTTTTATTTTTAATTGAGATGGGGATTTCATTCCATAGTCTGGTACCAGAATATACAAGAGAGGACATAAAAAGATCAGTTCTTGGTCGAGGAGTAATAACCACACTTTTATTTCGAACTGTTTTCACTGGAAATTTCTGACAAAGATATCGTGGAGCTAAATTATTCATAATTTTATACATAAATAGGCCTTTATTAAAGCGACATTTTAGACTTAAGGGAAGAATATCCAACTCTTTATAGTCACAAACTTCTAGGGAACTAGTTTTGAGGAGAATTACCTTTAGTGAACGTTTTAATACTCTTTCTATTCGTTTTATACAGTTTTTACTGGCCAAGTCCCAGCAAGTAGAAGCATAATCTAGGTCTGGTTTTATATAAACAGAGAAGAATAGTTTGCGAGTATGCTGATCTAGAAAATGTTTTATTCTGTTAAGTTGAAAAAGCTTCTTAGATATTTTCTTTGAGACATTAAAGATGTGATTAGACCAGGACAAGTTATTATCAATATACAGACCAAGTAATTTAAATGAATTTACCTCTTCCAACACGTTATCAATAATTTTTATACTAGTTAATTTGCTTTTGAAGTTTTGATGCTTTTGCCTCGTTGTAACAACCATGAGTTTTGATTTCTGAGGATTGAGAGCCATATGATTGTGTTCTGTCCATGTTGTCAGATTGTCCAAGTCATTTTGTAAAACCGTACTTAAAGACATTAAGTCTGTACCTACAGTATGTATGGTAGTGTCGTCTGCAAAAAGTTCACAAGTGGAAGAAACATGGAGGGGAAGATCATTAATGTATATAGAAAAGAGGACGGGCCCTAACACAGACCCTTGAGGAACACCATATTTTATGGGCAAGAAAGATGACATTGTTGAGTCTTGATAAACAATTTGTCTCCTGTCATTAAGAAATGAGTTAATAAGTTTAAGTGCATCTGGACATATGCCATACATAGTCAGTTTCCTTATGAGTAGATTGTGTTCAATACAGTCAAATGCTTTGGCAAAATCAACAAATAATGCACCCGTTAATAGATCACTGTTAATATTATAATGCCACTGCTCTATTAGATTGCTAAGTGCTGTATGGCATGAATGATCTTTCCTAAACCCACTTTGGTTAGGATGAAATAATTCATATTTTTTCATATTCATAGAGAGAGAGAGAGAGAGAGAGAGAGAGAGAGAGAGAGAGAGAGAGAGAGAGAGAGAGAGAGAGGGAGAGAGAGGGAGAGAGAGTGACATTGACACGTTTATTGATTAGGCCATAGCCCCTTTCAACAAGGGGAAATAACATCAAAAACACTTCCAAGTTAATTTGCAAGAACAAGCCTAAGAATATAAAATTGTGACGTTCCATCATGTGATGAGTCGTATAGCACATTACCTAATTTTATGCTAGGAGCTATTAAAGGCAGGTGGGGGTCAAGTTGTTAATCTTGAGATTGTGATCGATAATTAAACTATATCTGTTATTCTACCTTGTAATGAAATATCAAGGCACAGTTTTTATTCCTTTTTTAAAAAATGTGTTTTGAAAGTACCCAAGGCCTCATTCTGACCACCTGTTACGAAAATAAACTTGCCCGTTTCTCATTTTGTCACATCCTACTGTATATCATTTCAATTTGTAATAACTTTGCACAGAATTGTCCGATTTTCAATGTTTTTATTTTGTATTGAATAGCTTTTTTGTTGCAGATTAATAACTTATCAATGACTAAGAATTGACCTCTGGTGCAATGCGACGTTTTATGTGGTGGAGCGTCACAAATTCTTATATATACAAAGCCAAACTATGTTTCTGTTGATCCCGTATACAAGCAGCTGCCAATCAGACAAGTATTCCTTAGTTTTGTTTAAAGCATGAGATAGGAGTTTGAAAGCATGGAATAAAAATGTAGCACAAACAGAAATCTGTTCTTCTTGGAAATTCCATGAACACATTATGCTCAAACTTCTGAAACCCCCAAATTTCTGCCCCATATGATAAAGCTGGAACTACCTGTGTGTCGAACAATTTGACAAAAATACTAGTTAAGGTTTTTAGAATTTCTATCATACGTTTCTTTGCTCTCACTGTGATGTCTTTCATTGCACATGTGAAACTAAGTCTGGTGGAGAAAATCAGTCCCAAATCTTTATATGAATTGACGATTTCTAACGGTTTTCCATTTAATTTCCATCTTTTCCTTGGACCTATAGAACCCCCCCCCCCCCTTCGTGAATACTAAAACCTAGATTTTCCCATGTTAACTGTTAAACCTAGTTTATGTGCCAATTCTTGAAGAACATTTACATGATTTTGTTATCCAATCACAATTATCAACAAAAGAGTCGAGATCATCAGTAAACAGTTTTTTTTGGTTTTTTTTTTTTTTTTTTTTTTTGTTTTTGTAGTAAACAGATAGCATAAATATAATTCTGTTCTGAGGAGCTGAAAGACACACCATGCCTTCCCTTAACAGTTATATCATTTGCCAGCTCGTTTTATCAATAAGGAAAAAAGAGTAGGATTCATGATGCATCCCTGCTTTAGGCCTTGTATACAACTGAAGTAGTCACATCGTCCGTGTTTACTCATTTCACACAACTGGACTGTTTTATAAGAGGCCTGAATCAACTTTAGCATTCTTCCACTAATTCAGATTTCTTAAGTACTGCTAACATAATCTGCCTGTTTACTGTACCATACGCTTTTCTAAAATCAATAAAGACAACGTACTATTTTGAATTTCTAGACAAGTGTTTTTCAATGCTCGTCGGCAGAGTGAAAATGTGGACTTTGTCTTTTTGAAACTTGAACCCGATCTTTATGAAAAGTTATAAATAAGTAAATGGACATTTCCTAAAAGTACAAATGGACATTTCCTAAAAGTATCTTTATATGTTGACCAGTCACACTTGTGAACAAGATTAAGTGACAGAAAAGTTAGATCTATAGCTGACGCTCTAAATCCTAGTGAGGCTGCCGTCATTCAGTAAGCACAGAAAGAGTCCACCACGTTTTCCACAAGTTGGTTGCTGGTAACAGATACCCATTTTTTAAAAAAATCCCAAAATGGTTTGCATGTGCATGTCAATGCCCCCTCCCCCCCCCCCCCCCCCCCGCCATGATGAGCATAATTTTGGTTTTTCTTGAAGTTTATTGCATTGCTTGTTCATTTGGTCTTTATGCTAAATGAATGAGGCATTATGTTTTTGTTCAAGCAAGTCTGCATATGTCATAGCATTGGAACACTTCTCTTTTGACCTGGTATAGTGTGGTGTGTGTGTGTGTGTTGTGTGTGTGTGTGTGTGTGTGTGTGTGTGTGTGTGTGTGTGTGTGTTTATTTTTTATTTATTCTTTTACCTGAGGTTAATGGAATAAGCATTCATGTGTGTGTGTGTGTGTTTATTTTTTATTTATTCTTTTACATGAGGATAATGGAATAAGCATTCATGTGCTTTTTCTTTAAAATCCAGTCCCCATGTGTATGCAGTTTTTGTAAATTGTGTCATCTATTCCCACCGGCACACGATGGCCTACTCATACAAAAGGTGGAACAGGATTTAATGTGTGCGCAATATGTTCTGCGTGTGTTCGCACAATGGGCCTCGGTTTATAGTCTCATTCAAGGGTGTGTGTGTGTCCCATGTGTGTGTGTGGTGTGTGTGTGTGTGTGTCGTGTGTGTGTGTGTGTGTGTGTGTGGTGTGTGTGTGTGTGTGTAAATAAAATAAAAAAAAGATTTGAGAACTTGACCTCTCACCCACACCACCACCACCACTACCTCAACCATTATCACTGCCAACATTACCATCAACACCGCCACCATTACCTCAACCAGTGCTCCATCACACCCACCATTACCATCAACACCACCACCATTAACCATCAACACACATCACACCATTACCATCAACACCACCACCATTACCATCAACACCACCACCATTACCATCAACACCACCACCATTAACCATCAACCCTCACCACCATTACCATCAAAACACCACCACCATTACCATCAACACCACCACATTACCTTCACATTGTCTCCAAGTGTAAAACCACAAGCACAAAAGAAATTCATTACGTTTTTTTTTTATTTTTCAAGTTTTACATCCATTTCTTTGATAGAAGAAAACAGAGGACCTTCATTTTTAATGAGTGGCGAGGCTTTAGAGCTTTTTAACTGGCGAGACAACCTGTACAGCAGAACACTACAATGGTCCTGGGATGCTGCAGCAAGTGCAATATGTTTTTTTATCGTCACTCCTCTGTTTGAGACCAGGAGTCGACCACTGGAACCAGGGAAGGACAAAGGCCTGGGCACGTGGAGGTCAGTGGGGTACTACGTTGGCGGGTGTCCTGGGGGAGGATGTGTGAGAAAGCGGGCGTGAAGGAGGACAGTAGCCCCGCCATCAGCACCAGTCCCACATACAGCAGGCTGACAACATGCTTGTAGGGAGGCTGCAGAGAAGAGTCAAGTCAAGTCAAGTCAAAGTCAAGTCAAGTCAAAAACACTTTAATCATCCCTGAAGGGCAATTACAATACTGACAGGCATATTGATACAAATCATAATCAAACACACGAAGGAGCTACATTTCTTATTTGTTCAAACATCATATAACTTCAAATAAAATGTCACAAACACTCACACTCTACGCGCGCGCTTGCACACACGCAAACACACGCATACACACACACCAATGTTTAGATACAATGTTCTTAAAAACCATTGACTAGAAAAGACATATGATCACCATTATTTACACATTATACGCACGCGTTCACACCCGCACATATACATGCATGCACGCACACGCACACACACACACACACACACACACACACACACACACACACACACACACACACACACACACACACACACACACACACACACACACGCTCCCCCCCTCCCCATACAATCCACACCCACCCGCCCCCACACTCACACATACACACACGCTTCCCCCCCCCTATCCATACACACCATCTACACCCACCCGTCCCCCCCCCCCCCCACACGCACATAATTGGTAGAAAGACATGTGAATTCGCAATTAAAAAAAATCAATAAAGCCAAAAATAAGACATACTTATTTTATGGGTACATATGCATGTATGTGCACGCCTGTATGCATTGGCTACATACATAACAGTGGCAGGTAAGTAATTCAGAGAAGCTTACAGACACACAGACACACAGACACACAGACACACAGACACACAGACACACACACACACACACACACACACACACACACACACACACACACACACACACACACAAGAGCAAACAAACAAACAAACAAACAAACAAAAACAAAAACAAACAACCTCAGTCAGTGTTATTATAAGTTTAGAACTCGGATAGCTACTGGCACAAAGGAATTCCTTTTTCTGTTTGTTTTGCTGTTGTGGCATTGAAAACAACGTCCTGAAGGCAACAATTGAAATTCTTAAAACAGAGCGTGGGAGGAATCGGCCAAAATGGCTCTTGCTTTACGTACAAGCTGCTGATTACAAAACGACCTGAGGTCTCTTTGTTCTTCTCCGATAATTTTAGAGTAGATTCTCACAATTCTCTGAAGACCATTCTTGTTCTTAATGCTAAGGTTATTGTACCAGCAAATGAAAGCAAAACTTAAAACGCTCTCTATATAAGACTTGTAGAACAAAGAAAGAATCTTTTTGTCGACAAAAAATGAGTTAAGCTTCCTCAGAAAATGCACACGTTGTTGCCCCTTTTTGACAATGGCGTCAGTGTTAGCATCCCAATTTAGCTTGTGGTCAAAAACAGTTCCCAGATATTTGTATTTCAAAATGTTTTCAACTTCTTCACTATGGATGATGGTATTCTCAGAAGTGTGCTCCGATCTTCTGAAATCAATAGGAAGGTCTTTAGTTTTAGAAACATTTAGCTCCAGATAGGCCTCATCACACCAATCTACGAACTCGGTAAGGGCTGGACCATGGTCTAGGACTGATCCAGATAAGAGAGACAGAAGAGCACTGTCGTCCACAAATTTTACCAGAAATGAGTTTTCATGGCTGCTTCTACAATCATCTGTGTATAGAATGTAAAGAAGTGGCTAGAGGACGCAGCCCTGTGGGGAACCAGTGTAGGTATATCTAACTGATGAAGGTATTTTGTTGGCAAAAACACGCTGTGGCCTGTCAGTTAAAAATTCAATCAGCCAACATATAAGTTGATTGTCTACATCAAATTTTGAAAGTATTTTGTTAACCAGAATATGAGGCTGCATTGTACTGAAAGCTGAGCTAAAGTCAGCAAACAATATTCTGGCATGAGAATCAGGTGTTTCCAAGTGATTGTACAGCTTGTTCAAAATGAATAATTTGGCATCTTTGACACCCCTTCTAGATCTGTACGCAAATTGTAATGGGTCAAGGTTTTTCTCTGTAACAGAAAGAATGAGAGATTTTATGATCTTTTCTAATGTTTTCATCACCAGTGATGTGAGAGCTACAGGTCTGAAATCATTAGGCCGAGTAGGATTGGGTTTCTTTGGAAGAGGTATAACATTGGAAGTCTTCCAAATAACCGGTATCTGGCAAGTGTCCAGCGAGGTCTGGAACAGGTGCTGAAAGACACTTGCAAGCTCAGTGGCACAGAACTTAAGGGTTCTACCGCATATACCATCTGGCCCAGGAGATTTGTTAATGTTTATTGCCTTGAAGTGCTTGCAGATAACTTCTTCATCAACAATGACGCCATTCTCAAAAAGCAGAGATTCTTTTAGGCCATTTATTTCCTCTGAAAAATCATACTTTTGAAAGCGAGTGAAAAATGCGTTTAAATGGTCAGGTAAGTTGTTATCACATACCCCCTGCAGACTGATCTTTGACCTATGTGGTGCAGCTGTCATGTTTACTGCTGACATATTTTTGATGCCCTGCCATGCAGCCCGAAAATTGTTCCCAGCAAACTTATTTTCTATCTTACATTTATACTCCCGTCTCGCCTGTGAAATAGCAGCTTTGACTTCTTTATTGATTTGTTTCTTTTGTTCTTCTGTGCCTGTATAAAATACTACTTTCTTTTTGTTCAATACCCGTTTCAGGTCTTTCGTAACCCAAGGCTTGTTATTGGGGTAAATAGTTATCTCCTTTGTTGGAATAACACAACTGACACAAAATGAAATATAACTAGAAACAACATCAGTAAGCTCATTCAGATCAGAACACACGTTATAAACCATATCCCAGTCAGTGCAATCAAAGCAGCCTTGCAATGTAGCTATACTATCAGCGGTCCATTTCTTTGTGGTCTTGACTATGGGCTGGAGAGAGAGAGAGAGAGAGAGAGAGAGAGAGAGAGAGAGAGAGAGAGAGAGAGAGAGAGAGAGAGAGAGAGAGAGAGAGAGAGAGAGAGAGAGAGAGAAATGATTTTGCAAATATTAACATTTCTAGAAAGCAACCGACCATCTAGTCATGTAAATAATCATATCAACAATTACAAGAACGATGCTGATGATGACAATTATGATCACACAAATAACTGCGATGAGGATGACAAAAATGACGCTAATCAGGATGATGGTGTTGAGGATGATGATGACAATAATGCAGCAGATAGTGATAATGATGATGATGATGATATGAACAACGTACGACAAAGGGCAAGAGACATGCTGAGTGACAATAATAGTGTTGATAATAGATAGGTTCAATTCATGTTGGGTTCAATATATGTTGGGTTCAATACATGTTTAGAGAAAGTAATGTCAAATCAGAGAGATTCATTAAGTAATTAAACAAGCTAGTTTTAAATCTCGATAAATTAGATTAACATTTTAGGAGCTCTGAAATATTACTCCATAGCCAACCTCCAGAGTACATAAGGCTAGACTGAAAATTATTGTTGTGATGGAAACATTTATTTTGTGTGAATGTCGATGACTATTATATATAAACATATCCATAAGACAATGGGGATTCTTACCATGGAGTAATTTATACATGAGAATGCATTTATTGTATATCAATTTGGCTAGGAGGGGAAGTATATTTGCTTGTTTATAGTCAAAGTCTGTTAGAGTAGATGACTTATTAATGACAATTTTAATGGCTCTTTTGTGAACACTAAGCAAAGATTTCAGTACATTGTTTACTGGCTAGATCCCAGAGTGTAGATATATAATCAATGTGAGATTGTATATATGCATAAAAGAATAGTTTCCTAGTATGTAAATTTTAAAAGTTCTTATTTTTCTAAACTGATACAGTTTTGTCACTATATAGCTAGACATTTTTGCTAAGTGTTTTGACTATGTGAGGTTATTATCTATTGTTACACCAAAAACTTTATGATTCTTACTTCATCGACTTTTACGTTAGATATATATATAGAGAGGGTAATGATTTTGTGAGCTTTTGACACTTTTGTCTATTGGTAATCAACATAAATTTAGTTTTATTGGATGAAGAGACATGTGGTGTAGATGTGTCCACTGAAGAAGGTTATTGGTATATTTTTTGCATTGTATGATAAACCACATGACCATCAGAGTTTGTTGTTTCAAGGGTGGTGTCATCAGCAAACATGTCACATTGAGTACCTACGGATAAAGGAAGATTATTGATGTAAAGCAGAAAAAGTAGGGACCTTGAACTGAACCCTGAGGCACACCATATGTGTTTGGGAAGAAATCAAAGATAGATCCATTTAAAGGCACTTTCTGTTGTCTATCAGAAAGAAAAGAGGAGATCAATTCAAGAGTGCTACGAGATAATATGTAAAGTGCTAATTTTTTAAGAAGTTTCTAATTTATAACATCAAATGCTTTTGCAAAATCAACAATCAATATTCCAGTAAATTCCTTTCTCACTCACTCACTCACTCACTCACTCCCATGTCCCAAAGGACGTAGGGGGGACATGAGAGAAGACGCAACAGAGATCTTTTTCCATGCTTCACGATCCTGTGTGGCTAGTAGGAGGTGTTGCAGGGGTTGGGCGTTCCAGTCTTTGATGTTGTCAACCCATGATTTCTTTTGGGGGCCTCTTCTTCTCTTGCCCTTGACTGTTCCTTGCAGGATGGTTTTTGCTAGGGTGTTGTGTCTTGTGATGTGACCAAACCACATCAGCTTTCTCCTCTTTATGGTGGAGAGCAAAGGCTCTTTCTTCCTTTCTACTTATATTTAATAGCCAGCAATCAACCAGCTTTGTTCAAGCTGTGTGACAGGAATGATATTCTCTACATCCAGACTGGTTGGGATGTTTCAGATCATGTTGATTTAAGTGAGAAAGAAGACACTTATAAATATGTTGCTTCAGAGGCTCAGAAAGAAGGATAAAATAGAAATTGGCCCGTAGTTGGATGGATTGGTCTTGTTTCCAGATTGATATATGGGAATATTTTTGCTTGTTTAAAACTTTTAGAGAAATAGTTTTTATCAATGAAAAGATGATGAATATATGTAAGAGTTTCTGCTATGATTGGTGCTGAAAGCTTAAGAATTTTTCCATCAATTTCGTCAATGCCACAAGTGCTTGTCTGTTTGAGCTTTCTTAAAGCAGTGTAAACTTCTTGAATGCACAGGGGTTGTATTTCCGCAAAAAGGTGAATATTTTTGTCTTCACAATACTTTTGCAGTTCATGTAAATTATTTTGTTTTGAGAAGTCAGTTTAAATGATTGTTTGGCTACAGTTGAAAAATGGTAGTTTAGTTTGTCAGCTGATATACTCATTTTGGTACTGGTTGAACTGTTGATATTTTTATTTGTTAATTGATGCATGGCTTTCCAGATTAGTCTACCATTGTTCTTCTTGTTCAACACATTTAGAAAATACTTCTTTTTTTCTTTACGAATAAGGGAAACTACTTTATTTCTCTGTCTTTTATCATCTTCACGGGAGCTATATTTCAGCAAATAATATCTGTGGTGTATGGCTTTCTGTATTTCACCTGTCAGCCATGGAGGTTTTATCCTATATTGAACTCTCTTCGTTTGCAGTGGAGTATGTTTACTGTATATGCTATAAAAAATCTCGTACCATACTTCTAATGCTTTATCAGGGTCTGTATACTGATATACACTATTGAGAGAAGAATGTGTAAGATCATAAATAAACTTGTCACTATCGAATTTTGAAAATGTTTTTAAATATAAAGTTTTATGATTCAACTTTGGTATTTTTGTGCCTTTTTTGACCATGTAAAACAAATCGGATAATGATCACTGCAACCACACTCTGAGACAGATGTTTCAATAATAGTCTTAGGATCAGATGCATATAAATGATTTATAAGAGTTTTAGAGACACTAGTTACTCGTCTTGGTGACTGTATTAACTGTGTTAGTCCATAAGATTTTTACGTTAGATTCCACTGCATATTGTCGTTTAGTAAACCTACGTAGAAGTCTCCTGATACAATAATATCTATACATTGAGTGTATGCCTAGTCCATCATTGAAATAAAACAACTGTTCCAATCATCTCTTTCCCATGGATTTCTGTATAGTAAACAGATTAGAAATGGCTTGGTAAATTTTATTTGAAATATGACCTGGAGTGGTTCTACGTTGTGTTGCCCTAAGGTATCTATTCTTTTGAATCTCAGTGACTGATGCATATAAAGGAGTAAACCAGTTTCTTTGTTTTCTAATGGATCCTTGCGAACTGCAATATAACCAGGGAATGATATATCACTATTGGAAATTTGAGAGGAAAGACAAGATTCTGAAAATCCGAATACATGAAAACTCTTTCCTGAATTTGTCAAAATAGAAGATATCTCTGTTAATTTGTTTATCATTGATTTATATTTAAATGACCTACTCTGAGTCCTTTTTCTTTCAGCAAGGAATTATTGCTGTCTGACATTGTGACACAGCATTAAGGAAGAAACATGATAAAGGACCAATATAATTATGATTTATAACCGGTTGAAAACCTTAGAAACATACGCGGATTAAGATTTGAAGAAAAAAAAAATGCACTCGCTTATACTGAACCGAAGGATAACGTGAATCACAAGAAGGAAAAATGAAAATCAATGTGAAAAGAGTCTTTGGCAAAGAAATAAGCAAACAAGGAAATTTACAGTAAAAAGTGACCAAAGAAATATGTTGTCCAGGATAAAACAAAAAGGATCACTTCTAAATAATTTTCAGAAGCAAAACAAACCTGTGAAAAATGACCTGATTCACAATCTCGGGTCACAAACAGGTACTATAGCATATAGTCACAAAATAAGACTACCACAACCAAGTTATAAATTGTAATTGGAAAGTTAATCCAAATTGCAATTTGCTGTAAGAAAACCAAGCAAACTTAATTCACACAAAAGTTCAAATGTTTAATGTACACTCACAAAATGAAACAAAGGTGAACCACACTCACAATCCTGCCCACAAGGTAATGCCTAAAAAGAATTAATTTCTTATCTATAGTCTGAAAGTCTGAATAAATGAAGACCCACCAACCAAAATAAATGAATAACTAACTGACTAAATAAATTAAAAAAAAACAATCAATCAAACAAAACAAAACCAAGACAAAACAAACAACAATGTCAACAATAACAACAAAAACAAAATTTGAGCACTAACGGCAAAAAAACAAATGATCAATAAAAAGAATTGCAATTCAAGACAAAAAGCCCTAGCACCAAAACAGTGAAATTGTCAATTTTAGAAGGAAACCCCCCCCACAAAAACAAGAACAGAAAAACAAATAAACTACCTAAAAGAAACAAAATACAAATCAGCAACACAAAAGTTACAGTCTACTGCTAAATGTCAAATTGTTTCTCTAAAGATAAAAAAAGAACAAGAAAAATAGCCCAACGATCCCAAATTTCGTAATTCAAGGTCACAGCAAGTCACAAGTTGGCTTTTCCAGGGACAATGATAATATAAACTACCACCATCAGTAGCCTAACCATTGACTAGTGCCCAGCCTGGTATATCATCCATGCATACCATGCAGGGCATACTTGCCTAGGAGTCTTCAGGAGATTCCCCGAGGGAAACACATGCAATACTCACAGCATGTGCTTGCATGCTACACACACACTACTACACAAACCCACTACCCCCCCCCCCCCCCCCCCCCCCACAGAATAGAGAGAGAGAGTAGAAATGTGGGAGGGGTGTGTGTGTGTGTGTGTGTGGTGTGTGTGTGTGTGTGTGTTGTGTGTGTGTGTGTGTGTGTGTGTGTGTGTGTGTGTGTGTGTGATTCTTTTATAAATTAAGCACTTTGATTTCTTTTGCAAGATATAAGTATACAATCCCAATATTTATTATTATCATATATATTATTATTATTATTATTATTATTATTATTATTATTATTATTATTATTATTATTATTATTATTATTATATTGAGGATATGGAATTAGCACTCACATTTTTTTTTATTCCCAGTTCCCTGTGTATGCACTTTTGTAAATCTTGTCATCTGTTCCCACAGGCACATGATGGCCTACTCTTAGGAAAAGCGGAACAGGATTTAAGGTGTGTGCAAGATGTTTTGCACGCTTTCCACACAGGCCTGGTTTATATTCTCATCCAATGGACTTTTGGGAAGAGTGGAGTCAGCACTGATATTAACTCTAAGGGAAAATTCCCTCCGACCGAAATTGAACAGGGTTGTCAAACTGTGACCACAATGTTCTGACCACTAGGCTATCCCCTCCTGTGTGTGTGTGTGTGTGTGTGTGTGTGTGTGTGTGTGTGTGTGTGTGTGTGGTGTGTGTGTGTGTGTGTGTGTGTGTGTGTGTGTGTGTGCCCCCGCGGCGCCCCCGTGCCTGCACGCCCAAATGAAAAGAAAAGTTGAACAGAAATTTATTTAGTACATTAATTTTGAGAATAATGGAATGACCACAGGACAAATATGTGTTTTTTGTGATTTATCCAGTTTCCCTTTGTATGCGGTTTTCTGAATTTGTTGTCATCCATTTTCTTTTGAAAACAATGGCCTATTCTTTCAGAAGACAGAATGGGGTGTGTGTGTATGTGTGTGTTTTGTGTGTGTGTGTGTGTGTGTTGTGTGTGTGTGTGTGTGTGTGTGTGTGTGTGTGTGTGTGTGTGTGTGTGTGTGTGTGTGTGTGTCCTTGGTTTGTTTATTCTTGTTCTTGTCCCTGTATTACTGACATTCAGGAGATTTATTTCTCCTGCTGACTCAGGCTACATGGAGTACTGACATTCAGAAGAATTATCTGTGGTGTTGACTCCCGCTACATGAAATACAGACATTCAGGAGAATTATCTGTGGCGTTGACTCCCGCTACATGAAATACAGGACATTCAGGAGAATTATCTCGCCTGCTGACTCACGTTACATGTAATACTCACATTCAGAAGTATCTGTGGTGTCGACTGATGTTATGTTACCAAAGCAGAAGCAAAGTGCAGTCCTGTTTTCAACTCCACCAATCTGAAAAAGAAGAAAATATCCATTTACTCTGATATCAAATGTCCAAAACTGATATCACAGGCTTCATCTGGTACATTGACATGTTTATGCTGTTCAACAATCACTAGGTATAAGCAGGATTTTCATGTCATGAAAAATACTTTTTTTACTGTGCTGTTTTCAGCAGTTGATTTTCTGTCTGAACTAAGCCTCAACCAAAACAGTCCAGTTGTCAGTATCTGTCTTTAACAGTCCCTGATCTATCTCCACCAAGGTCTGACAAAGTCTTCAGTCTGACATTTTGCCTGTCTCTGTTCAGTTCTTTCAGTTGCTGTCACCGGCTGGTCTAAGTCAGACTGTCTTCTCTCGGCTCCTATCCAGCCTTGTCTAGAGATAGCAGAACAACTTCATCAACTCACACCCCTTTCCTTGCATATACTAACCAGATTGGCAGTTTTGTATTTTGCTCTAAGGTTGGAGAGAAAGAAATATATATCCTACACCTATGATTATGTCATACTAAAAGGAAAAACACCTCTGAATAACCTGACACCATCTATGTGTTATCTCACCCCAGGTTAGCCCCTACTGCTGATAGGTTTAAACACCACATCACACACAAATGATGTCACAGCTTCCAACACATACCTGCTTTACACAAGACAATTATTTTCTTCACGTCAGTAGGAAAGGTGACACACACTAAGATTCAAAGCACTAAAAACACATATAGACTGACCGCATACTGACGTTGAATTGACAAGTTGAAAATGTTGTGTTGATATTAGTTTTGAAGGGAAGGTGTCAACACCAATACCAACATTGATGACAACAGATGTGAAGAAGAAAGAACTGATGATAGTCTTCTTCTTCTTCTTCTTCTTCTTCTTTTCTTCTTCTTCTTCTCTTCTTCTTCTTCTTCTTCTTCTTCTTCTTCTTCTTCTTCTCTTCTTCTTTTCTTCTTCTTCTTCTTCTTCTTCTTCTTCTTTCTTCTTCTTCTTCTTCTTCTTCTTCTTCTTCTTTCTTCTTCTTCTTCTTCTTCTTCTTCGACCTCATCCACGGCAAACCCTTAGACATAATAATGATAATAACATTAAATAAATGGAATTTTTATAACGCTATATCTTGCAAAAACAAAGTGCTTGAATTGAACCAATTCTTATGCATT
>CM060350.1:6961314-6963814 GCA_030674155.1 Stramonita haemastoma
CACTATTAAACGCAAGATAAAGCAAAAAGCAATGAAAGTATACTGCACGTAATGCTAAATTAAGCATTTGCAGCCCATAAGCATGCAAAATCATGTATGCTTTCCTGCATTTTACCAGGATTAAACCGAGTTTACGACCACTGTATAGTCCCCACGGCTAAGTAAAGTGCTAGTCTCTCTTTGAAGGTCAGAACTTCACAATGAGTATAAAATAAAACAGTGCAGGTACAGGAAAGCAGCATCAGAGTTTGTTTAAATAATCACTGTGGCAAGTCACTTCAGTCGGCATAATCAGAACATAGTTCCCAACGAAGAATCAGTACACATCTGATAGTTATGGAAAGCTCAGTTCATCTAGCGCAGTCTTGCTGGGATGAAATGAAGCAGCAGAATCAATCAAAATCAGGCACACCCGGTGAGTCAAATTCACTCACTTCCTGAAGCTTTAAAGAAAAAACACATACAGAGAAAGAAAGAAGAAGAGAGAAAGAGAAAGGGATGATGTGACACTCATATATACACTGATACACATAAAAGAATAAAATAAAAATAAAAAATAATATAATAAAAATAAAACATTTTTCTCCTCTCTACACTGCCCTCCTCCAATCTCTTCACTGGACTGCCCTCCTCCAATCTCTTCACTTGACTGCCCTCCTCTAATCTCTTCACTTGACTTGACTGCCCTCCTCCTATCTCTTCTTTTGACTGCCCTCCTCCAATCTCTTCACTTGACTGCCCTCCTCCAATCTCTTCACTTCTTTTGACTGCCCTCCTCCAATCTCTTCACTTGACTGCCCTCCTCCAATCTCTTCACTTGACTGCCCTCCTCCAATCTCTTCACTTCTTTTGACTGCCCTCCTCCAATCTCTTCACTTGACTGCCCTCCTCCAATCTCTTCTTTTGACTGCCCTCCTCCAATCTCTTCACTTGACTGCCCTCCTCCTATCTCTTCACTTGACTGCCCTCCTCCAATCTCTTCACTTGACTGCCCTCCTACAATCTCTTCACTTCTTTTGACTGCCCTCCTCCAATCTCTTCACTTGACTGCCCTCCTCCAATCTCTTCACTTGACTGCCCTCCTCCTATCTCTTCTTTTGACTGCCCTCCTCCTGTCTCTTCACTTGACTGCCCTCCTCCAATCTCTTCACTTGACTGCCCTCCTCCAATCTCTTCACTTGACTGCCCTCCTCCAATCTCTTCACTTGACTGCCCTCCTCCTATCTCTTCACTTGACTGCCCTCCTCCAATCTCTTCACTTGACTGCCCTCCTCCAATCTCTTCACTTGACTGCCCTCCTCCAATCTCTTCACTTGACTGCCCTCCTCCAATCTCTTCACTTGACTGCCCTCCTCCATTCTCTTCACTTGACTGCCCTCCTCCAATCTCTTCACTTGACTGCCCTCCTCCAATCTCTTCACTTGACTGCCCTCCTCCAATCTCTTCACTTGACTGCCCTCCTCCAATCTCTTCACTTGACTGCCCTCCTCCAATCTCTTCACTTGACTGCCCTCCTCCAATCTCTTCACTTGACTGCCCTCCTCCATTCTCCTCACTACACTGCCCTCTCACTTTATTCTCCTCCTCCTTTCTCCTCTCTCTACATTCCCCTTCCCTCTCTACATTCTCCTGAAGGGTATCATATGATGCCCATCTTCAGTTTGCTCACTTCTCTGACTGAGGAGCATCATTCACCTTTTGCAGGTCACCAGGAATGAAGACCTGGAGTTGATTTTTTCTGGATAACCCCCCAGCAGGCCCCAGCTTAAGACAGGCTGCTGCCCAGGGAGATGGTCTTTCTGGAGCAGGCCCTCATCATACCTGCCCCCATCATACTCCCCATAACGTTCCTCCACCCTCCATGTACTTATATATATTATATATATATATATTCTTTTTTTCTTTTTCTTTTTGTTTTTCTTTTTAATTAAAGGGCATAGTTTTGTCAACTACAAGGTACATAGTAAAACTCCCACTGAAATTCGAACCCTTGACACACGGGGACATACAGACCACAAAGTCTGTTCGTCTTATCCAACAGGCCACTGTGCCTGTCTATGAGGTAAGTGAACTTGGGAAATATATATCTGATTTCAGGCTGAGAAGCATGTAGGATATAGAAAATTCCTATTGTGCTGCTTTGTGTTCTATTTTACCATAATGATCCTAAAATGTTGTTTTTCTTATGTTTATTCTTTTTTTTATTTCATTTTATTTTTTATTGTGTTTCCGGCAATATCCATACTTTCGGAGATTTCTATAAATAAACTGGGAAACCCACAACCTATGAACTCTGCATTAAATATTTTTTATGTGAGCAGTCGTCAGTGGGGAGTGGAGGAAGCTGTTGCCAAATCTTCAGTGGTGCCCCACGGGTCCACGGGACTGCGGGACGGGTGAAGGTGAGGTGAAGGTGAAGTCAGTTGTTCAGGTGATGGGGCAAAATGTAAATATTGTCTTATTTCCTTCATTCCTGTTCCTGATGTTTGTATATATTTTG
>CM060350.1:6968814-6978814 GCA_030674155.1 Stramonita haemastoma
TCATTTTTCCATTTTGCTGATCTTTCCTGACCAGCAGTGATCATGTTTCCATTTTGCTGATCATGTTTCCATTTTGCTGATCTTATCATGCAGCTGACCACCAGTGATCATGTTTCCATTTTGCTGATAGTTTCTTTATTCATGCACCTGACCAGCAGTGATCATGTTTCCATTTTGCTGATCTTTCCTGACCATCAGTGATCATGTTTCCATTTTGCTGATCTTTCCTGACCAGCAGTGATCATTTCCATTTTGCGATCTTCCTGACCACCATGATCATGTTTCCATTTTGCTGATCTTTCCTGACCAGCAGTGATCATGTTTCCATTTTGCTGATCTTTTCGATGCCAGCCTGACCAGCAGTGATCATGTTTCCATTTTGCTGATCTACAGTGTCATTTTCCATTTTGCTGATCTTTCCTGACCACAGTGATCATGTTTCCATTTTGCTGATCTTTCCTGACCATCGTGATCATGTTTCCATTTTGCTGATCTTTTCATGCAGCCTGACCAGCAGTGATCATGTTTCCATTTTGCTGATCTTTCCTGACCATCAGTGATCATGTTTCCATTTTGCTGATCTTTCCTGACCACAGTGATCATTTTCCATTTTGCTGATCTTTCCTGACCACCAGTGATCATGTTCCTTTGCTGATCTTCTGCCACCATGATCATGTTTCCATTTTGCTGATCTTTTCATGCAGCCTGACCAGCAGTGATCATGTTTCCATTTTGTGTCTCTGACATCATGATGTTTCCATTTTGCTGATCTTTCCTGACACGTGATCATGTTTCCTTTGTTGATTTTCCTACCACAGTGATCATGTTTCCATTTTGCTGATCTTTCCTGACCACCAGTGATCATGTTTCCATTTTGCTGATCTTTTCATGCAGCCTGACCAGCAGTTGTTGTTTTTTTTAAGGTCAACCATCTCACTTCTTTCCTGGCAGTTGCAGCCATTGATCTTAGAAGCCATAGGGACTGGAACCTCCTTTGGGGTTTTATTGGCATTTTGGGTCTTCTTCTCTTCAGGGGTGGTATGTTTCTTGGGTTGCCTTCACTGCTGTGGCTTCTGAAGTGTATGAAGCAGACGTAGAGGTCTTGTCTCCATCCTATTCTCAGCACTGTGTGTGTGTTTTTTATTTTTTTTTTATTCTTATATTTATTTTTTATATCGAGGATAATGGAATAAGCATTCATTTGCTTTTTTTTTTATCCAGTCCCCGTGTGTATGCACTTTTGTAAATATTGTCATCTGTTCCCACCGGCACACAATGGCCTACTCTTACGAAAAGCGGAACAGGATTTAACCTGTGCGCAAGATGTTCTGTGTGCTGTCGCACACGGGCCTCGGTTTACAGTCTCATCGAAAGACTTGTGTTGTGTGTGTGTGTTGTGTGTGTGTGTGTGTGTGTGTGTGTGTGTGTGTGTGTGTGTGTGTTGTGTGTGTGGTGTGTGTGTGTGTGTGTGTGTGTGTGTGTGTGTGTGTGTGTGTGTGTTGTGGTGTGTGTGTGTGTGTTGTGTGTTTGTGTGTAGTGGTGTTGTGTGTAGTGGTGTTTTGTGTGTGTGTGTTGTGTGTGTGTGTGTGTGTGTGTGTGTGTGTGTTGTGTGTTTGGTGTGTGTGTGTGTGTGTGTTGTGTGTGTGTGTGTGTGTGTGTGTGTGTGTGTTGTGTGTTGTGTGTGTGTTCTTGTTAGCTCAGTGTGTGTGTGTGTGATTGCTTGTGCTTGATAGATGCATGTTGTTGTGTGTGGTGTGTGGTGTGTGTGTGTGTGTGTTTGGGGTGTGTGTGTGTGTTGTGGTGTGTAAAAATAAATATTTGAAAACTTTACCACTCACCCACACTGCCACCATAACCACCACCACCCACCACACCACTACCACACCACCACCACCCATAACACCACCCACCCCATAACACATCACACCACATTACCTCACCATCCACTACCGTCACATTATCTCCCAGTGTAAAACTACAAGCACAGAAGAAATTCGTTACTTTTTTATTTTAAAATATTCCATTCCTTTCTTTGATAACAGAAAACAAGGGATTTATTTTCATGAATGGCGAGGCTTTGGAGCTTTTCATTTGCTGAACAAAGATATACAGCAGAGGTAATAAAAAACAAAAAACGTATCTTTGTCGCAGGAATCGCCGCACACATCGTCTTCATCCCTCTGTTTGAAACCGAGGAGTCGGCCACTGGAACCAGGAGAGGACAAAGGCCTGGACACGTGGAGGTCAGTGCGGGTACTACGTTGGGGGGTGTCCTGGGGGAGGATGTGTGAGAAAGCGGGCGTGAAGGAGGACAGTAGCCCCGCCAACAGCACCAGTCCCACATAGCAGCAGGCTGACAACATGCTTGTAGGGAGGCTGCAGAGAAGAGAAAGAGAGAGAGAGAGAGAGAGAGAGAGAGAGAGAGAGAGAGAGAGAGAGAGAGAGAGAGAGAGAGAGAGAGAGAGAGAGAGAGAGAGAGAGAGATTAAAGTGGGAAGGTTGCGTATGTGTTGTGTGTGTGTGTGTGTGTGTGTGTGTGTGTGTGTGTGTGTGTGTGTGTGTGTGTGTGTGTGTGTGTGTGTTATATTCTTTTATATCGTGGATATGGAATTAGTACTCGTATGCTTTTATACACCCAGTTCCCATGTGTATCACTCTCTCACTCAGTCCCGGATCCCATGTCCCAAAGGACATAAGAGGGACATGAAAGAAGACGCAACAGAGATCTTTTTCCATGCTTCACGATCCTGTGTGGCTAGTAGGAGGTGTTGCAGGGGTTGGGCGGTCCAGTCTTTGATGTTGTCAACCCATGATTTCTTTTGGCGGCCTCTTCTTCTCTTCTTCTCTTGCCCTCGACTGTTCCTTGCAAGATGGTTTTTGCTAGGGTGTTGTGTCTTGTGGTGTGACCAAACCACATCAGCTTTCTCCTCTTTATGGTGGAGAGCAAAGGCTCTCGGGGGCTCACATGCTTTTTGATTTCTTCTTTCACATAATTATTGGTCTTGTGTTCTTTGTATGATATTTTGAGGAGTCTTCTGTGGCACTTGTTTTTGAATGCTTGGATTCTCCTCTCTAACTCTGCTGTCAGAGTCCATGATTCACAGCCATATAGGAGGATAGATATCACAGGGATGTGGAGAGGTGGTATTTGGTGCAGAAGCTGATGTTGTTGCTTCTGATGATCCTCTCGAGTCTGGCTAGAGCAGATGTTGCTGTTGCAATGCAAGCTTTCACGTCATTGTTTGATGTGTCATCTTTTGCTAGGATGGAGCCTAAGTATTTGAATTGGCTCATCTCTTCAAGTATTTCTCCATTCATCTTTATTTCTGTGATGTCATCACTTGCGCTGTTGACCATGATCTTTGATTTCTCTGTACTGACCTCCATGCCGTATGTCCTCGCTCGATCTGTTAGACTGTCTGTGAGGATTTGCAGTTCTTGTTTGCTGCTGCCCATGAGGTCAATGTCATCTGCAAATCTAAGGTTGCAAAGGGGTCTTCCACCAATGGAGATGGCAGTGTGGTGGTTTTGCAGTGTCTCTGTCATGATGTTTTCGAGGAAGAGGTTGAAAAGTACAGGTGAGAGAAGGCAGCCCTGGCAGACCCCAACCGTGGTCTTGAAGAACTCGCCCACGTGATTGTTCATGAAAACTGCACTTCTTGCGTTCTCATACAGAGCCTTGATGACTTCAATTAGGCAGTTGGTAATGTTGAAGTGCCTGAGTACTTGCCAGAGGCCGTCATGCCATACCCTGTCAAAGGCCTTTTTGAAGTCTATGAAATTGTGGTACAAGTCTTTTTGGTGTTGGAGATGCTTCTCTGTCAGAATTCTCAGATTGAATATTTGTTCCATCGTGCTGCGTTTTGGTCTAAAGCCCGCTTGTTCTTCTGCCAGGAGTTTTTCCGCTTGGTTTTTCAGTCTGTTGAGGACTACCTGCAGCATGATCTTGCTAGGATGGCTTATGAGACTGATGGTTCAGTAGTTCTGGCATTGCTTGAGGTTTCCTTTCTTTGGCAGGGGTATTACAAGCGACTGTGTCTTTTCTTTTGGCCATTCTTTGGTGTCGTTGATCTTCTGACAAAGTTCTGTGAATCGCCTTGCTGTTTCTTTCCCTCCATTTTTTATGAGTTCAGCTGGGATGTTATCGATTCCAGGGGACTTCCCCTTCTTCAATTGTTTAATAGCTGTGTCTACTTCACACCTTAGTATTTGTGGCGCTCCACCACGAAATGAGTCGCTTAACACATTACCCAATTTTGCGCTAGGAGCCTTTAAAGGCAAGTGGGGATCAAGTTGTCAATTTTGTGATTTTGATTGATTATTAAACTAGATCTATTTATTTATCTTATAATGAAATATCAAGGTATCATTTTTTATTCCTTTTGCTTTTAAATGTGTTTTGAAAATACCAAAGCACTCATTCTGACAACCTGTTACTATAATACACTTGCCCGTTTCTCATTTTGTCACATCCTGCAGTCTATCATTTCAATTTGTAATAATGTTGCACAGAATTGTCCGATTTTCAATCTGTTTTTTGCATTTGATAGCCACTTTATTGCACATTAATAACATGTTAATAACTAAAAATTGACCTCATGTGCACTCCGTCTCATTATGTGGTGGAGCGTCACATTTATCTTTATCGGTGTTCAGGGGGTTTGTCAGAAACTATGTTGGTATCTGGGCGTAGTGGGTAGTTATACAATCCCTCACAGTATTCTGTCCAGCATTGGAGGATGGCATTGTTTTCCGTTAAAAGATTTCCTTCTTTGTCTTCAATAACAGAGGCTTTAGGCTGTGTGGTTTTTGTTAGTGCTTTCAAAGTGTCATAAGCTGTTTTGCTGTTTCCCTTGGCCATTCCAGCTTTGATGTTGTTGCATTGTTCTCCTATCCACGCTTCTTTGGCTTCTCTCATCTTTTTCCTCACTTGTCTGTGGCTATCCATGTACTTGTTGTTGTGTGTGTGTTATATTTTTTATATCGTGGATATGGAATTAGTACTCATATGCTTTTATACACCCAGTTTCCATGTGTATGCACTTTTGTAAATCTTGTCATATATTCCCACCGGCACAAAATGGCCTACATTTAGGAAAAGAGTAACAAGATTTAATGTGTGCACAAGATGTTCTCTGTGTGTTCGCACACGGCCCTCGGTTTATAGTCTCATCCAAAGGACTTTGGGGGATAGTGGAGTCAGCAGTGATGTTAATTCCAACAGAAAATCCCCTCGAACAGGAATCCCTCCAGGGTTATCAAGTTATGTGGGCATTGTTCTGACAACTAGATTATTCCCGTCCTGCGTGTGTTTGTGTGTGTGTGTGTGTGTGTGTGTGTGTGTGTGTGTGTGTGTTGTGTGTGTGTGTGTGTGTGTGTGTGGTGTGTGTGTGTGTGTGAATGAGAGAGAGTGTGTGTGTGTGTGTGTGTGTGTGTGTGTGTGTGTGTGTGTGTGTGGTGTGTGTGTGTGCGTGGGTGCCATGTTAGTTTAAAGACAGTAATTTAATAATAATAATAATAATAATAATAATAATAATAATAATAATAATAATAATAATAATAATAATAATAATAATAGTCGTAATAATCCAATACTATTACTAATACTAATACTACTACTAATAATAGTGGTAAAAGTGGTGGTAAATAATATAATAATAATAATAATAATAATAATAATAATAATAATAAATAAATAATGAAATAATGAGAATAATAGAATAATAATAATAATAATAATAATAATAATAATAATAATATAATAATAATAATAATAATAATAATGTGATGAGCGGATAGCAAGGGTAGAGGACAGGGAAAGTAGAGGAACAATGCACAGCAACCAGGCAAAAGAAGACTCAGGGGAAGACAGCAGCTGGGCGTTGGTTGGTCTTTATTTCCTCATCTCTCTGCTCCGCTCCTGTGCTCTGCTGGACACTAGGCCTATTCTGGTCTAACCCAGTCTACCATAGTCTGCAAACCTGTCTCTCCTAGTCTGACTAGCCACCCTAACCACCCCTAAATATATACCCTCCACACCGACTGCAAAGACAGCACCCCGAGGCAGCAGACGATTCGGCCACTTCAAACTTAAAATGGATGAAATTTGTGTTTACTTACCCAGCTTCAACAGTGATTATCTTGCTGTCCACGCAACAAAGCTAAACATATTATATATCAAAATAAACTAGGAAACACAAGCTTTAAAATGCATTAACGCACTTTACACAACTACTATCTAACTGTGAACTAAAGGCGATTAAAGCCTCTGAGTATTTACATTTTTAACAGGTTTACATTAAAACTTTCGATAATAAAACACTAAGAGTCCAGCAGAGCCTAATACTTAATGTATATAAAAGGAAGAATATAATTCACAAATTGTATACATATGCATGTTATTAGCTAGCAGTGTCCATGAGATGAGATATTAATAATTAAACAGCGATGCGAAAACACATTTTCCGATCTACTGCATGCGCATCAGCCTTGCATCAGCCTTGCTTACGAAGCAGTTCGTAAGATCGAAAGAATGAACGATCTCTAATAATACAAATTATCTATATTAACATAATCCAACCTAATGTTCATTCGTATATAAACCCAAAATATACCCTAGATCGATAGTTTAATGTCTGCATTTGATAAAATTCAGTTCGACGAGATTCGAATTCTTTAGAACAAAGATCGTTAGACTAATCATCGTGTTCAAACCCTCATATGCCTTACGATCTATTACACCTAAATTAGATTATATTTCATTTATCTAAATAAAGTTTATTACACACGATTGAGAATCGCACACTACAGTATATGAAATATTTCTTTACTTATGAATTAGAACTGCTTTTGCCGATCGCGAGTTCAATGTTCTTATACTGATATGATGCAATAGGTGAAAATACTAATTTACAATGAAAATAGAGAATCTTCACTGTGGTCGAGTTGAATTGAGTCGAGATCAGTCCTTCACCAATCATATCCATGAATATGAATAAATGATATGATTTATTAAAGTTGTTATCAAAATTTTTCTTTCCTATTTCAGGCTGATTCTTTGTGTTCAAAATGCAAGGTAGAGTTCTCTCTCTCTTGATAAATCCAAAAATCATTACAATAAAATATATCTCATCTCATCCCACTAACAATAAAATTGTAAAAGCAAAATAAAATACAAAATAACTAATTAGTTACATATAAATCATAAAAATCAAAAAGATTCAATCATCAACTTTATATAAAAATACAAATATATCCTACACATAACAAACTACAATACATTATAAAATGAACAGAAGATCTTATTTGTTCTGACCACACGAAATATCTGTTTAGCTGATTCTAACCTAAACTAAATGCCCAGCAAGCTCTCACACATAGAGCTACACAAAACCACCTGATTACAATAATAATAACAATAATAATAATATATGGGATTTGTAAAGTGTTATATCTTGTAAAAACAAATCAAAGTGCTTGACCTAATACATTAATTTCAGAATAATGGAATGAACATGTGAATTTTTTTGTTTATTCAGTGTGCATGTGCTTTTCTGAATTTGTTGGCATGCGTTTAATTTTGCGCATAATGGCCTTCACTTTTAGAAAACAGAACGGAGTGTGTGTGTGTGTGTGTGTGTGTGTGTGTGTGTGTGTGTGTGTGTGTGTGTGTGTGTGTGTGTGTGTGTGTGTGTGCGCGCGCTTGTGTTTGCATGTGCTGTAAGTGCTTGTGTGCATTTGTGTGTGCGTATGTGTGTGTGTGTGTGTGTGTGTGTGTGTGTGTGTGTGTGTGTGTGTGTGTGTGTGTGTATGTGTGTGTGTGTGTGTGTGTGTGTTTATAAGAAAGTGATTTAATACATTGTTTTTGATAATAAAGGACTGAACATAATATATAAATGTGTTGTTTTTTTCAGTTTCCGTTTGCATGCAGTTTCTGATTTTGTTGTCATCCATTTTGTTTTGCACATAAGAGCCTACTTTTTCATAAGGTAGAACGGTGTGTGTGTGTGTCCTTGGTTTGTTTATTCTTGTTCTTGTCACTATAGTACTGACATTCAGGAGAGTTTTTCTCCTGCTTACTCAGCTACATGAAATACTGACATTCAGGAGAATTATCCGTGGTGTTGATTCAAGCTACATGAAATACTGACATTCAGGAGATTTATCTCTACTGCTGACTCATGTTACATGTAATGCTCACATTCAGGAGAAGTATCTGTGGTGTGGACTGATGCTATGTTACCAAAGCAGAAGCAAAGTGCAGTTCCTGTTTTCAACTCCACAATCTGAAAAAGAAGAAAACATCCATACACTCTGACATCAAATGTCCAAAACAGACTTCACAGACCTTATCTGATGCATTGACATGTTTGTACTATTCTTGAACTATCACTAGGTGAAAGCAGGATTTTGATGTCATGAAAAAAGACTTCTTTTTTTTTTTACTGTGCTGTTTCCAGCACTTGATTTTCTGTCTGAACTAAGCCTCAACCAAGACAGTCCAGTTGTCAGTATCTGTCTTTAACAGTCCCTGATCTATCTCCACCAAGGTCTGACAAAGTCTGCAGTCTGACATTTTGCCTGTCTCTGTTCAGTTCTTTCAGCTGCTGTCACTGGCTGGTCTAAGTCAGACTGTCTTCTCTCGGCTCCTATCCAGCCTTGTCTAGAGATAGCAGAACAGCTTCATCAACTCACACCCCTTTCCTTGCATGTACTCACCAGATTGGAAGTTTCGCATTTTGCTTTAAGGTTGGAGAGAAAGAAATATATGTCCTACACCTATGATTATTTTACACCTAAATGACAAACACCTCTGAATAGCCTGACACCATCTATGTGTTATCTCACCCCAGGCTAGCCCCTACTGCTGATAGATTTGAACACCACAACACACACAATTGATGTCACAGCTTATAAAACACTCCTGTTTTACACAAGAAGAACTTATTTTCTTTGACTTCAATAAGAAATGTGAGACACACTTAGATTCAAAGCACTAAAAACACATAAAGACTGACCGCATACTGACATTGACTTCACAAGTTGAACATGGTGGTGATATTAGTTTTGAAGAAAAGGTGTCAACACCAATACCAACACAGATCACAACAGATGTGGAGAAAAAATAATTGATGGCAGTCTTCTTCTTCTTCTTCTTCTTCTTCTTCTTCTTCTTCTTCTTCTTCTCCTCCTCCTCCTCCTCCTCCTCCTCCTCCTCCTCCTCCTTCTCCTCCTCCTCTCTCCTCCTCCTCCTCCTCCTTCTCCTCCTCCTTTTCCTCCTCCTCCATCTTCTTCTTCTTCTTCTTCTTCTTCTTCTTCTTTCTTCTTCTTCTTCTTCTTCTTCTTCTTCTTCTTCTTCTTCTTCTTCTTCTTCTTCTTCTTCGTCTTCTTTTCTTCTCCTTCTTCTTCTTCTTCTTCTTCTTTGTCCTCATTCTTGTCAAACCCTCAGACATAATAATTATAATAACAATAAAAAAAGGAATTTATATAGCGCTATATGTTGCTATATCTGAGCTTGTCTGCACAGTTCCTGTGGGCAATGTGCCTGTAACGCTTCAGGTGGATGGCAGAGAAGAGGAGGGCAGAGGAGAGGAGGGCAGAGGAGAGGAGGGCAGAGGAAAGGAGGGCAGAGGAGAGGAGAGGAGAGCAGAGGAGAGGAGGGCAGAGGAGAGGAGGGCAGAGGAGAGGAGGGCAGAGGAGAGGAGGGCAGAGGAAAGGAGGGCAGAGGAGAGGAGGGCAGAGGAGAGGAGGGCAGAGGAGAGGAGGGCAGAGGAGAGGAGGGCAGAGGAGAGGAGGGCAGAGAAGAGGAGGCAGAGGAGAGGAGGCAGAGGAGAGGAGGGCAGAGAAGAGAGAGGAGGGCTGAAGAAAGGACGGCAGAGAAGTGGATGAGGGCAGAGGAAAGGAGAGCAAGGAAAGAGAGGAGGGCAGAGGAGAGGAGGGCAGTCAGATGACACGCCTCCCTTCCCCGGCAGTCAGGTGACACGCTTTCCTTCCCGGCAGTC
>CM060350.1:6998814-7004447 GCA_030674155.1 Stramonita haemastoma
TAAGTGCATACAAATGAACTCTCTCAATACAAAAAGCAGCCTTATCTAGTCCCCATACTTCAGCTCCATACAATGTAATAGGTACAACCTGTGTATCAAAAATCTTCAAAAGGATGTGCAGAGAATTATTATTTATTGCATACATTTTCTTCAAAACAAACAATAAAGCATTTTTTGCTCTGCTGACGAGATCTTCACAAGCAGCAGTAAAACTAAGCCTGGTAGAAAAATTTTATGCCAAGATACTTGTAACAGTTTACAATAGCCATTTCCTCTCCATTAAACAACCATCTTTCCCTTGCTGCGAGATATCCACCCTTTCTAAAGACTACGATGTTACTCTTCTTCATATTTACCTTGAGCTGAAGCCTGGCTGCTGTTCCACTAAGATTGTTCAACTGAGTTTGAAGACCAATTGGTGTTTCAGATATAAGAGCTATGTCATCAGCTAGTAACAAAATGCACAGATCTGTAACTTCAGGGGTGAGTGTTGCACCATGTCTTCCACTGTTTATTATATCTTTAGCTAGTTCATTAATAAATAAGGAAAAGAGGACAGGACTACAAGCATCACCCTGTTTAACCTCCTCTCGTACACATGATATAATCAGTAAAGTCAGCACCCACACCTAACCTTAGCTTTTACATTACAACACATACTTTTAATACATCTATACAGTTTACCTTTAATCCCAGAATTTTGCAAGATTGGCCACAGTAAGTTTCTTGAGACAGAGTCAAATGCCTTTTCAAAGTCTATGAAAGCTACGTATAATTTTCGATTTAATGTAAAACTGTTTCTGTATAATTGCCATAAGTGTAAACATGTGGTCAACTGTAGAGTAACCTTTCTTAAAGCCTGCTTGATGCTCACCAGTAATATTATTTTGTTCAACCCATTCTTGTATTCTACCATTAATTATCGAACTATATAACTTACTACTAACGTCACACAATGAAATGCCTCTGTAGTTTCCTGGGTCATTTGTTGAACCTTTTTTAAACAACGGCAGTATAATTGAGTTTGTCCATAATTGGGGAAATATTCCCTTGTCAAAAGTGCATTGAAAAACTCAAGAAAGAAGTCTACAACAGTATTTCCTGCATTCTTAAGCAGTTCCCCTATAATACCGTCTGGTCCGGCAGACTTGTTATTCTTTAGTCTTCTCATTACTAACAATATTTCTTCTCTTGTGATAGGTCGATCAAAGACACTTGTATCATCAGGAATGTCATCGACTTCATTTTCGTTCACACAATCATTTACATCTATGGTTTCTCTCTCAAGCAAATGTTTAAAATGATTCAAACCAATCTTTAACTGAAATACTGTTAGCTGTAAATGATTTCTTCCCTGAAATCTTGCGCACACTTTTCCATAATTCACGCTGATTATTCACAGAGGAGACAAGAGATTTAACAAGATTTTCATTATACGCTTTCTTTTTACTTTTTAAGCATGCATTTATAATCTTTTCGTGCTTTGAAGTAGTTATTACAATCTTCTTCTGTCAGGGTTTTTTCTATATTTCCTTAACAATTTTCTTGCATTTCTTTTAGACTTTGTACATTCCTGGTCATACCAATCAACATTCTTGCATTTATCATTTATCTTGATTCTTTTTTTTCAATGGCTCAGCTTGTCTTTTAATGCAAGAGTTGAACATTTCTAAAAGCAGCGTCTATATCATCTTCAATAAGACTTATAGCATGATGTAGTGTCTGTAACACAACTTCACTATTCATCTGCTGAGAAAAAAACACAAGCATATTCTTCATCCCACTGAAATTTTTCTATAACTTCTATGTTCTGTGCTACACTTTCGTCACTTTCTACATTTTTTCATACTTCTTATTTTGTGTCAAATACATGTTGAATTCCAGAGGCAGATGATCTGATTCCACACGCTCATTTACATAAAGACTGCATGACATATAGATAGAGGCAAACAAGTCAGAAGAAGCTAAAAAATAATCATTCACACTCTTTGCCTGTCTCTGATATATATGTGAATTGCCCTTGACGATCATCAACACAAACACCATTTAGAATATACAAAATCCAATGCAAATACACATATTCAACAACATTTTGCCGTATCTATTCCAAGATTTATCTTCAGAGCACCTTCTGATAATATCAACATTGTCATTTAACTGAAAAACATTATCGTAATCACACACATCTTGAGAGACGTCTGATACCTTCTACTGTTCAATCCCAAGCTAAAAGTACATGAACATCGTCAAGATCCACCAGCACATCAATCAGACAGTCCTCAAGTTCACTTATACCATTATCTGTGTCAAAAAAAATCATAATACGGTGAACTCTCTGGCGGAATATAAGCACATATGTACAATACATCTTTAGATAAAGCAAACAGGTCTCTGTTAATAAGGAAAACAAGAACATTTCTGTAATCAGTTTTTATCTCTCGTAAAGCTTGGCAGAAACTCTTTCTTCATTAAACATATAATGCCACCAGAACGCCTTCCTAGTTTTGTAAATCAAATTGCTGGTTTACAAAACATTCATAATCATTAAACATTTGATGAGTCCAAAGTATTCAACAAAAGTCTCAGCAAGAGACACAAAATCAAAAGATTTTAAATAGGAAACAAAATCTTTATCGCATAGTTTGGAAGCAAGCCATTCACATTCCAGTGCAAAAAAGATGCAAGTTTTCTTTTCTCATAGAGACATTCATATCACAACGATTTTCAATTACACCATCATCTACACTAGAAGATTCATTTTTGATTTTCAACATTTACTCTCAGCTTCTCTGGTCTTCAACGGAACTGACCTTGACATTGACCAAAACATTCAGCAGTGTTCGGAAGGGGTTCATCACATCTCACAGAAAACATGTTTTGTCACTAGCGAAAATATCATCATCAATCATCATCATCATCATAAATCATCATCATCATCATCATCTCATCACATCACCATCACCATCACTGCCATCCTCGTCACCACCACCCACCATCACCACCACCACCACCATCACCACCGCCAAACCATCACCACACCATCATCATCATCATCGTCATTTTCAGCATCAACATCATTTACGTTTAATCAACATCAACATCATTTAAAACATTCATCAAGATCAACGTTTTTAACCAAATTTCAACAGCAACACTCTGTGCACCGTCTTCAATCTTTTTATCATGTGCCTGTAGGTTGTTTACAAACAAAGTGTCATTTCCACGTGTACTGCTTAGAGATACATTATATTTAGAGTTGGCCTGAACATCAACATTAAAAAGCGCTGGCTTGTGCCACATTTCATACCGTAAGCTGCACGACCTGATTTTGAGTTGCGTTTGCTAACATGCGGGGGTGCGTGCGGTGGCCGACTTTTTTTTGTTCCCTCTGTAACAAAAACAGCCCCACGGACATTTTCGTGTGTTGCTGATGTTACAGCCTTTTGTGCTGGGCCGGTCATCTACCTAGGTTGCCATCTTAAGATTTCCTTGATGGTCCAGATAGAATTTCTGACCATCAATGATAGGTGGTCATACACCATTGACACTTTTTTGCTCATTTTTGCTGCTTTCATGTGAGGCACCAGCTGTTTACGGATTTCCCTCACTTTAAAGGAAAAGTCTTCATTGATGAAGACCTTAGTTCCTTTAAGCTTGCGCCTGACACTGAGCAGTTTTTCCTTTTCCTTATAGAAGGTACAACACCCAATTATGGGTGAATCTGGTTTTGCATTCATTCTGTGCAGTCGGTCAAAGTGTAGTTGTGAGTCAGTTCCAGTTTGTCAGTCAGCATGTCCTGTACTAGTCCTTCACAATCCTGTCTGGTTTCATTTTTTCACGAGGAATGCCGTGGATGATGACATTGTTCCGCTTTGAACAGACATTCTAAATCATCCGTCTTTCGTTCTAACTTGTTGAACTCTTTCTGTCAGAGTGTCATTCTGTTCTTTCAACGTTTCGTTTTCACGTTTTAAGATCACTGACTTCTTGCCTCAGTGACAACACATCTTCACGCAGCCCAGCAATGTGTCTCATTTGTCTTTCTCATTTCTTCTTGCATGCCGTCGAATTTACTTTCAGATTTATTGTCAATTTTCTGGAGATAGGCCATCATCTCAGACATGGTTGGATCAGCAGGCGACCGTGGGGAAGGAGACTTGACATCGGCAGGTGTCTCTTACTGGAACCCAGTCTCGTCTGACGCATGCTGTCCGTTTTGGTGCCCTGTGAAGGTAAAGGTCCGGGATTCAACTCCACATCGCCGCATTCTTTGGAGTAATATTTCCGTGGGCAAAAAGCGAGAGGGTCAGTCCTACGGTAACACCGCCCTTGCCAGTTTTTCATCTTCAATGTCCGGTATAATGTTGACATTTTCTTCAACACCCGTCTGTGCATAAAATGCACCAAAAGTCCAGAGAAAACAGCCACACACTGACCGGAACAGCAAAGGTACAGCATGGCATGATGTCGACTTGCAAAGGTTTCAGGTCCCATACAAGGCTCGAACCACAGGAATTTATCTTGGAAGAGAGAGCGAACTTCAGTCGATGTTTACACCTTGAATTGCGGAAGTAGCCCCCGGCCTACTCTTACGAAAAGCGGAACAGGATTTAAAAAGTGTGCGCAAGATGTTCTGCGTGCGTTTTACACACGGGGCCTCGGTTTAAAGTCTCATCCGAAGGACTAAGAGAGAGAGAGAGAGAGAGAGAGAGAGAGAGAGAGAGAGAGAGAGAGAGAGAGAGGAGAGAGGGGAGAGAGAAGGAGGAAGAGAGAGGAGGAGGGAGAGGAGAGAGAGAGAGAGAGGGACAACTCGAATTCGAATTCGAATTCGAAATGTTTTATTGAGAGTAAATGGATTAAAGCACAAAGCTTATTTACACCATGCTCTCAAATAAAAAGAAACAAAATCGGAAACAAGGAAATGAAAGGAAAACACACACACCCCACCCACACACACACACACACACACACACACACACACACCACACCAAAACACACACCACACACACACAAACACACACACACACACACACAACACACACACACACACGCACGCACGCGCCGCGCCACACACACACACACACACACACACACAACACCACACGCGCGCGCGCGCGCGCGCGCGCGCGCACATGCACATGCACATGCACAAAAACTCAAATTAGCAGCATATGCAAACAATAATGTTCAACACTTTCAATTACATAATGATCAAGAGAGAGAGAGAAAGAGAGAGGAGAGAAGACAATGACAATGACAATGGTTTATTTTGCGATAAGCTTTACGCCCATTCACAAGGGGACAGAGGGATGGGGACTGGGCACAACATAAATTGGAAACAAAAAAACACGGCAATGACAGCCCAGATGAACAACATAGCATGGAAATCCACAACATGGGTTTGCAAAAATTGAATAGTATCAGTAATAATATACATGTGATACAAATTATCATCAGATTCTAGTCATTTGCTTATGATTAAACTTTATACCGCAACATCATCTGTCATACACAATTTTTTAGACTGTCATCGGTCATCAAATTTGAGCGACTATGACACATCTCTACAAGAAAATTCAAATTTGCTACGAGAGGGGAGAGAGAGAGAGGAGGAGAGGAAAAGAGAGAGAGGA
>CM060350.1:7009547-7017047 GCA_030674155.1 Stramonita haemastoma
GGGTGACAGAATGTAGTCAATTTGATTATGAATCAGACCATTTGGTGAGTGCCAGGTTGATGTTCTAGATGGCTTGTGAGGGTGGAGTGTGTTAGCCAGTGTGTATGGGGTGCTTAAGGAGAGGTGGTACCTTTGTAAACCTGGCAGTAGCATCCCTCGGGATGGACGGGAGCACTGGTCCTCACTTGGCACTCAACTCTCACTTCTGGGTCCGGGTCCTTAACCCACCCACACCCCGGTAACCGCTTCTACTGGCGGGCGAAACGTTGTGAGGGGCTGGTGCATTCTTAATCACCAGTAGGAGTCTTGGAGAGGAGATGGGCGCCACCAAGCTTCCTCAAGCCCACTGCAAGGACATGATGAGAAAAGCAAAACAGAAACACATGCCGGATCGGTCGAGGCCGGATCAACAACGACCGCGCTACCCACTGCAAGCCTCCAGGGTGGGAGTGACAAGTGTGCCACTGGAGCAGAACTAACCCTAAAGCTTCCAGCTAAAGGGGTAACCATTGGTACATGGAATGTTAGAACTCTGTACCAAACAGGAAGAGTACAGGAACTCACACATGAATTACAGAGGTATAAATGGGACATCCTAGGGCTTGCGGAAGTTAGATGGACTGGCTTCGGAGAAACAACCACGCAAGACGGCCACAAAATATGGTACAGTGGAGATGAGAAACTACACCAACACGGAGTAGGCTTCATTGTCAGGAAAGAGATTGTGTCAAGCATCATCAACTGCACACCAATATCCAGCAGACTCATCTCAATCAGAGTCTCTGCAAAACCCCAGAATCTCACCATCATCCAAGTGTATGCTCCAACATCTGACTACGATGATGACCAGATAGAAGAATTCTATGAAGAACTTGAAAACGTCATCTCCAAAACGCCCCAAAAAGACATCCTTATTGTGGAAGGCGATTGGAATGCTAAGGTGGGACCTGATGCCTATGACACCTGGGCAGGAACCACAGGACGCTTTGGACTGGGAGAAACAAATGACAGAGGACAGCGGCTGCTGGAATTCGCAAAGAAAAAGTGTGAATTTAGGAAATGTTTTATCTTCATTAGCTGATATGAGAGAGAGAGAGAGAGAGAGAGAGGAGAGAGAGAGAGAGAGAGAGAGAGAGAGAGAGAGAGAGAGAGAGAGAGAGAGAGGAGAGAGAGAAGGAGAGAGAGAGAGAGACAGCCAGACAGACAGACAGACAGACAGACAGACAGACAGAGACTGAGACAGGGGGAGGAAGGGGGATTCAAATGTTTTATTCATGAAGGTCACAGCCCTATAAAGGGGAGCACACTGGCAATGAAAATGTGCAGTCCCTTAGCACACTAGCTATCAAATATGATACTCAAATATTTTCTATTTTAAAGGCGTTTAAAAATACATCAGCCATTTTCCTGTTATCTTTATGTGTAAATGACATCAGGAAGGAAGGTGGCAGGATGGTTAAGACGTTTGCCTGCCAATATGTAAACCGTGAGGTTCTGGGTTCGCACCCAGCCTCGCCCTTTCTTCCCAGTTTGTCGAAAAACTCGAACTGAATGTCAAAGTCATTCGGATGAGACTATAAACCGAGACCCTGTGTGCGAACGCACGCAGAACATCTTGCACACACGTTAAAACCCCGTTCCGCCTTTCGGAAGAGCAGGCCATCATGTGACGGTAGGAGCGGATGACAAAATTATAAAACACCAGCATGCACACAGGTGTCGTGTTTAGATACCATCCCTCAGGAAAAATCGGGGAGTTGGAGTCCCAGGGCGGCTCGGGGCTGTATATGGCAACGTTCTGGTGGCTCCTGCGACGGTACTGGAACCATTCGTATCGGTCATTTCCAATGGCGTGGAGAGGGGGGGGGGGGTCTGCAGCATGGGTAACAGTTTGCCCTCCATACTTACTTACCCAGGCTTTGCGCTCTAAAGACTAGAGCGCAACTCCATAGTCTTCCTTGACTGATGGGTGCCTACTAATGACATCAACAGTATGACACAGATATAGATATAGATATATAGATATATAGATATATAGATATATATATATATATGGAGAGAGAGAGAGAGAGAGAGAGAGAGAGAGAGAGAGAGAGAGAGAGAGAGAGAGAGAGAGAGAGAGAGAGAGAGAGAGAGAGAGAGAGAGAGAGAGAGAGAGAGAGAGAGAGAGGAGAGACAGAGAATTATAAGGCCGCGGGCCTGTATAGTAGGGGAAATCTATTTCAACAAAAGAAACTGCAAACAAAGCAGTAAAGCATGTATGAAGAGACTTGGCATTATTAAGTGGGTTTTATCACCAAAATATCTACCATTTAAGAACACTTTATAGCCTGATATCAGAGAGAGAGAGATGGAGGAGGGGGGAAAAGAGACAAACAGACAGGCAGACAGATTGCTAGATAATATAGATAGACAGACAGGCAGACAGATGGCTAGATAATATAGATAGACAGACAGGCAGACAGATGGCTAGATAATATAGATAGATAGACAGGCAGACAGATGGCTAGATAATATAGATAGATAGACAGGCAGACAGATGGCTAGATAATATAGATAGACAGACAGGCAGACAGATGGCTAGATAATATAGATAGATAGACAGGCAGACAGATGGCTAGATAATATAGATAGATAGACAGACAGACAGATGGCTAGATAATATAGATAGATAGACAGACAGACAGATGGCTAGATAATATAGATAGATTGACAGGCAGACAGATGGCTAGATAATATAGATAGATAGACAGGCAGACAGATGGCTAGATAATATAGATAGATAGACAGGCAGACAGATGGCTAGATAATATAGATAGATAGACAGACAGACAGATGGCTAGATAATATAGATAGACAGACAGGCAGACAGATGGCTAGATAATATAGATAGATAGACAGGCAGACAGATGGCTAGATAATATAGATAGATAGACAGGCAGACAGATGGCTAGATAATATAGATAGATAGACAGGCAGACAGATGGCTAGATAAGATAGATAGATAGACAGGCAGACAGATGGCTAGATAATATAGATAGACAGATAGACAGGCAGACAGATGGCTAGATAATATAGATAGATAGACAGACAGGCAGACAGATGGCTAGATAATATAGATAGATAGACAGGCAGACAGATGGCTAGATAATATAGATAGATAGACAGACAGACAGACGGACAGAAAAGGAAAATCTGATTTCATCAAAACAGAAAACCTCTGACTTCTAAACATAGCACATGACGTCACTTCACTGGAAAACGAAACACAGCAATAAATCCATCACACTTACAATGAGGAAAAAAACATATTTAAAATCTGTAATCCTTCCCGTAGTTCCAATTTACCAACAGAAAAAACCCAACCCACCATCACGAAATCAAAGCCACTCAAAGATGACAGCCCATGAAATGACGTATAGCACTATTCCTGTTCAAGGGGATTTTCCGTTGTAGTTAACATCACTGCTGACTCCCTATCCCCCAAAGTGCTTTGGATGAGACCATAAACCGAGGCCCGTGTGCGAACACACACAGAACATCTTGCGCACACGTTAAATCCTATTCCGCTTTTTCCTAAAAGTAGGCCATTTTGTGCCAGTGGGAACATATGACAAGATTTTAAAAAGTGCATGCACATGGGGACTGGGTGTATAAAAGCATATGAGTACTAATTCCATATCCTCGTTATAAAAGAATCACACACACACACCACACACACACACACACACACACACACACACACACACACACACACACACACACACACACACACACACAACACACACACACCTTCCCACTTTAATCTCTCTCTCTCTCGTCTCTGTCTCTGTCTCTGTCTCCTCTCTCTCTCTCTCTCTCTCTCTCTCTCTCTCTCTCTCTCTCTCTCTCTCTCTCTCTCTCTCTCTCTCTCTCTCTCTCTCTCTCCTCTCCCTCTCTCTCTCTCTCTCTCTCTCTCTTCTGTGCAGCCTCCCTACATACAAACATGTTGTCATCCTGCTGCTATGTGGGACTGGTGCTGATGGCGGGGCTACTGTCCTCCTTCACGCCCGCTTTCTCACACATCCTGCCCCAGGACACCCGCCAACGTAGTACCCGCACTGACCTCCACGTGCCCAGGCCTTTGTCCTTCCCTGATAGCAGTGGCCGACTCCTGGGTTTCCAAAAGAGGTATACAAAAGGATCTTGCCAGTGGTGCTGCCAGACCGGTCAGGGTTTCTGCTGTTTGTATTGTTTCTTCTATGGGTAAAGGTTCTCTGTTTTCTTTGGCCGAAGAAATGGATGAAATTTTTAAAATAAAAAACGTAACAAATTGCTTTCGGGCTTGTGGTTTTACACTTTCAGACAATGTGATGACGATGGTGGAGGTGGTAATGGTGGGGGTAGTGTGGATGAGTGGTCAAGTTCTCAAATCTTTTTTTATATTTTATTTACACACACGCACACAGACACAGACACACAGACACACACACACACACACAGATACACAGACACACAGACACACAGACACACACACACACACACACACACACACACACACACACACACACACACACACACACACACACACACACACACACACACACACAGTTAACAGAGAGAGAGAGAAGGTTAACATCAGTGCTGACTCCATTCAGGCCCTGTGCGAACACACGCAAAATTATTTTATTTACACACACGCACACAGACACCAAACACACACACACACACACACACACACACACACACACACACACACACACACACACACACACACACACACACACACACACACACACACACACACACACACACACACACACACACCATTTAACAGAGAGAGTGAGAGTTAATCGCAGTGCTGACTCCATTCTCCCCAAAAGTCCTTCTGATGAGACTATAAACCGAGGCCGTTTGCAAACACACGCAGAACATCTTGTGCACACGTTCAATCCTGTTCTGCTTTTTGTAAGAGTAGGCCATTGTGTGCCGGTGGGAACATATATTTACAAAACTGCATACACACGGGGACTGGGTGTAAAAAAGCACATAAGTTCTTATCCCATTTTCTTCGATATAAAAGAATAAATAAAAAATAACACACACACACACACACACACACACACACACACACACACACACACACACACACACACACACAACACACACTACACACGACACAAGGCGTGACACCTGACTGCCCTCCTCTCCTCTGCCCTCTTCCCTCCTCTCCTCTCCTCTGCCCTCCTCTCCTCTGCCCTCCTCTCCTGTGCTGTCCTCTTCCTCTTCCCTCTTCTCCTCTCCTCTTCCCTCTTCTCCTCTACCCTCATCTCCTTTGCCCTCCTCTCCTCTGCCCTCCTCTTTCCTCTGCCCTCCTCTCCTCTGCCCTCCTCTCTCTGCCCTCCTCTCCTCTGCCCTCCTCTGCCCTCCTCTCCTCTGCCCTCCTCTCTCCTCTGCCCTCCTCTGCCCTCCTCTCCTCTGCCCTCCCTCTCCTCTGCCTCTCCTCTGCCCTCCTCTCCTCTGCCTCCCTCCTTCCTCTGCCCTCCCTCCTCTGCCCTCCTCTCCTCTGCCCTCCTTCCTCTCCTCTGCCCTCCTCTCCTCTGCCCTCCTCTCCTCTGCCCCTCTCTCCTCCTCGCCCTCCTCTCCTCTGCCCTCCTCTCTCTGCCCTCCTCCTCTCCTTGCCTCCTCTCCTCTGCCCTCCTCTCCTCTGCCCACCTCTCCTCTGCCCCTCCTCTGCACTCTCCGCCTCTCTCCTCTGCCCTCCTCTGCTCTCCTCTGCCCTCCTCTCCTCTGCCCTCTCTTCTGCCCTCCTCTCCTCTGCTCCTCCTCTGCCTCTCCCTGCCTCCTCCTCTGCCCCCTTCCTCTGCCCTCCTCCCCTGCCCTCCTCTCCCCTACCCTCCTCTCCTCTGCCCTCCTCTCTCTGCCCTCCTTCCTCGCCCTCCCTCCTCTGCCTCTCCCGCTCCTCTCACTCTGCTCCACCCATCGACATCCACCTACACTGAAGCATTCGGACATTGGTACCGGGAACTCTGCAGACAAGGTCAGACCTACACCTCAGAGGATAGTTGGCCCTGGTGTAGTCAAAACAAAACCTCTACAAAAGCCCATAAATTACGCCCCACCTTGACCCCAAAAGATTTAAACATCACAGCAAAACAAGTCAAAAAGGAAAGAATTCCGATCTGCCTAGTGTGGGGTCTTTCTTCTGGACTTCACTTTGAACAGCATCAACAGTAAATGTTTAGGCCGTTTATAGGAATTTACTGTTGTAAGAAAGGTGGTCCATAGAATAAGTCACATTCCTCAGTTACTGGAGGCCATCTCCAATCAGCAGAAAGTAGATTTCAAATTTATACTCTGCCCAATCAATGATTTAAAACATGCAGAGCCACAAGCAACTTGCCTGAAAATGGTAGCAACAATTAAAAATATTGTGACTACATTCCCTAAAACCAGGGTAATAGTCAATGTGTGTGTGGGTGTGTGTGTGTGTGTGTGTGTGTGTGTGTGTGTGTGTTGTGTGTGTGTGTGTGTGTGTGTGTGTGTGCATGTGTGCATGTGTGTTGTGTGTATGTGTGTGTATGTGTGAGTGTATGTATGTGTGTGTGTATGTGTGTGTGGTGTGTGTCGTGTGTTTATTTATTTATTTATTTTATATCGAGGATAACAGAATAAGTAATCATGTGCTTTTTTTTCATCCGGTCCCCGTGTGTATGCAGCTTTGTAAATATTGTCATCTGTTCCCACCGGCACACGATGGCCTACTCTTACGAAAAGCGGAACAGGATTTAACGTGTGCACAAGATGTTCTGCGTGCGTTCGCACACGGGGCCTCGGTTTAAAGTCTCATACGAAGGACTTTTGGGCAGAGTGGAGTCAGCGCTGATGTTAACTCCAGGAGAAAAATTCCTCGACCGGACTCGAACCCGGGTCATCAAATTGCCAGCGCAATGTTCTGACCACTAGGCTATCCGTCCACCCCGTGTGCGTGCATGTGTGTGTTTGTGTGTGTGTGCATGCATGCACGCGCGTATGTGTGTGTGTGTGTGTGTGTGTGAGAGAGAGAGAGAGAGAGAGAGAGAGAGAGAGAGAGAGAGAGAGAGAGAGAGAGAGGAGAGAGAGAGAGAGAGAGAGAGGAGAGAGAGAGGAGAGAGAGAGAGAGAGAGAGAGAGAGAGAGAATGAATGAATGAATGAATGAATGAATGAATGAATGAATGAATGAATGAATGAATGAATGAATATTTTTTTTCAAGGGTTACAGAGTAAGCATTACATACTTTTTTTTCATCCGGCCCTTGCCTGATCAGGGAATAAAGCTAAGAAACCCCCTGCCTACCCCTACATGCTAGCATCACCACCAACAACAGTTCAACCATTATTTTAAAAGAAGAAAACGGGATACATTCAACAAAGCACGTCACCTTAACTGGATACACTGTTAATTATTTTAAACAAACGCGCGCGCGTGCGCGCGCGCGCGCGCGCGCGCGCGGTGTGTGTGTGTGTGTGTGTGTGTGTGT
>CM060350.1:7024547-7027047 GCA_030674155.1 Stramonita haemastoma
AAGACTCCTCAAAATATCATACAAAGAACACAAGACCAATAACTATGTGAAAGAGGAAATCAAAAAGCGTGTGGGCCCCCAAGAGCCTTTGCTCTCCACCATAAAGAGGAGAAAGCTCATGTGGTTTGGTCACACCACAAGACACAACACCCTAGCAAAAACCATCCTGCAAGGAACAGTCGAGGGCAAGAGAAGAAGAGGCCGCCAAAAGAAATAATGGGTTGACAACATCAAAGACTGGACTGCCCAACCCCTGCAACGCCTCCTACTAGCCACACAGGACCGTGAAGCATGGAAAAAGATCTCCGTTGCGTCTTCTCTCATGTCCCCCTACGTCCTTTGGGACATGGGACTGAGTGAGTGAGTGAGTGAGTGTGTGCGTGTGCGTGTGTGTGTATGTGTGTGTGTGCGTGTTTGTGTGTATATGTGTGTGTGTGTACATTTGACTTTGATAAAAATCTAAATTGTTATAAAACTGCATGCATTAGAGTTGGTTGAATACAAAGGCTTTGATTTGTTTTTGCAAGATGTAGGGCTATATAAATTACATTTATTTATTGCTTTTATCATTATTATGTCTGAGCGTTTGATGAGGATGAAAACAAAGAAGAAGAAGAAGAAGAAGAAGAAGAAGAAGAAGAAGAAGAAGAAGAAGAAGAAGAAGAAGAAGAAGAAGAAAAAAAAAAAAAAAAAAAAAAAAGACTGTCATCAATTATTTTTTCTTCACATCAGTTGTGATCTGTGTTGGTGTTGACACCTTTGCTTCAAAACTAATATCAGCACCACATGTTCAACTTGTCAATTCAATGTCAGTATGCATCAGTCTTTATGTGTTTTTAGTGCTTCGAATCTAAGTGTGTGTCACCTTTCCTATTGAAGTCAAAGAAAATAATTTCTTCTTGTGTAAAACAGGAGTGTTTTATAAGCTGTGACATCAATTGTGTGTGTTGTGGTGTTCGAATCTATCAGCAGTAGGGGCTAGACTGGGATGAGATAACATATAGATGGTGTCAGGCTATTCAGAGGTGTTTGTCATTTAGGTGTAAAATAATCATAGGTGTAGGATATATATTTCTTTCTCTCCAACCTTAGAGCAAAATACGAAACTGCCAATCTGGTGAGTACATGCAAGGAAAGGGGTGTGAGTTGATGAAGTTGTTCTGCTATCTCTAGACAAGGCTGGATAGGAGCTGAGAGAAGACAGTCTGACAGACCAGCCAGTGACAGCAGCTGAAAGAACTGAACAGAGGCAGGCAAAATGTCAGACTGCAGACTTTGTCAGACCTTGGTGGAGATAGATCAGGGACTGTTAAAGACAGATACTGACAACTGGACTGTCTTGGTTGAGGCTTAGTCCAGACAGAAAATCAACTGCTGAAAACAGCACAGTCAAAAAAAAAGTTTTTTTCATGACATGAAAATCCTGCTTTTACCTTGTCATAGTTGAACAGCATAAACATGTCAATGTACCAGATAAGGTCTGTGAAATCAGTTTTGGACATTTGATGTCAGAGTAAACGGACTTCTTCTTTTTTTCAGATTGGTGGAGTTGAAAACAGGAACTTCACTTTGCTTCTGCTTTGGTAACATAGCATCAGTCGACACCACAGATACTTCTCCTGAATGTGTGTATTACATGTAACGTGAGTCAGCAGTAGAGATAATTCTCCTGAATGTCAGTACTCCATGTAGGGTAAATCAGCAGGAGAGATAATTCTCCTGAATGTTAGTACTCCATGTAGGGTAAATCAGCAGAAGAGATAATTCTCCTGAATGTCAGTACTCCATGTAGGGTAAATCAGCAGGAGAGATAATTCTCCTGAATGTTAGTACTCCATGTAGGGTAAATCAGCAGGAGAGATAATTCTCCTGAATGTCAGTACTCCATGTAGGGTAAATCAGCAGGAGAGATAATTCTCCTGAATGTTAGTACTCCATGTAGGGTAAATCAGCAGAAGAGATAATTCTCCTGAATGTCAGTACTCCATGTAGGGTAAATCAGCAGGAGAGATAATTCTCCTGAATGTTAGTACTCCATGTAGGGTAAATCAGCAGGAGAGATAATTCTCCTGAATGTTAGTACTCCATGTAGGGTAAATCAGCAGGAGAGATAATTCTCCTGAATGTCAGTACTCCATGTAGGGTAAATCAGCAGGAGAGATAATTCTCCTGAATGTCAGTACTCCATGTAGGGTAAATCAGCAGGAGAGATAATTCTCCTGAATGTCAGTATTTCATGTAGACGGAGTCAACACCACAGATTAATCTCCTGAATGTCAGTATTTCATGTAGCCTGAGTCAACAAGAGAGATAATTCTCCTGAATATCAGTACTATGGGGACAAGAACAAGAATAAACAAACCAAGGACACACACACACCGCTCTACCTTAGGAAAAAGTGGGCCATTATGTGCAAAAAAAAATGGATGACAATAAATTCAGAAACCCCATGCAAACGGAAACTGTAAAAACAACAACACATTTATGTGTTATGTTCATT
>CM060350.1:7044547-7064547 GCA_030674155.1 Stramonita haemastoma
AAAATGTTGTGTGTGTGTGCGTGTGTGGATGTGTGTGTGTGTGTGTGTGTGTGTGTGTGTGTGTGTGTGTGTGTGTGTGTGTGTGTGTGTGTGTGTGTGTTGTGTACACGCGCGTGTGTGTGTGTGTGTGTGTGAGAGAGTGTGTGTATGTGTGTGTGTGTGTGTGTGCGAGCGTGCGTGTGTGTGTGAGTGTGTGTGTGTGTATGTGTGCGTGTGTGTGTGTGTGAGTGTGTGTGTCTGTGTGTGTTTGTGTGTGCATGTGTGTGTGAGTGTGTGTGTATGTGTGTGTCTGTGTGTGTGTGAGTATATGTTTGTGTGTATATGTGTGTGTGAGAGTGTGTTTGTGTGTCTGTGTGTGTGTGTGTGTGTGTGAGTGTGTGAGTGTGTGAGTGTGAGTGTATGTTTGTGTGTGTATGTGTGTGTGAGAGTGTGTTTGTGTGTCTGTGTGTGTGTGTTTGTGTGTTGTGTGTCTGTGTGTCTGTGTGTGTGTGTCTGTGCGTGAGTGAGTGTGAGTGTGTGTAAAACATTATCCGATTGAAAAAAATGATATGCCTATTTTTTATTTAAACATCTAGGATGTTTTATGTTTTTGATTTTTTGTTTTTTTTCTTATTTTTTTTTTATTATAATTTTATTGGTAGTATGTTCCCCACCCCCCTCCAATAAGGATGCTAGTTTTTTTTTTTTAAATATTTAAAAATTCCCCTTTTATCCAAATGTATGATTTATATTACATGTACAATTTTTGATAGATAGTGGTGGATTGATGTTTTCGGTTGTTTATTTCATTTTGTTCTCTTGTTTGCTCCTTATCTACTAACGCTTTTTTTTTCCATAATCAAAATTTTTATTGTGACTTCTGATTTCTGTCTTCTGAAAGAGTGCATTTTATTACCTTATCATATATAGTGTCCTTTATTCTTGTGTGTTGTTTGGTACTGCGTAAAGTCTTATTGTTTAGTATATTTTCAACTTGATGTATCCCTGAAAAGGGCGGGGACTGGATGTAAAAAAGCACACGAGTGCTTATCTATTATCCTCGAATAAAAGACTTTGCCTTGCCTTGCCTTGCCTGCCTTGCCTTGCCTTGCCTGCCTTGCCTCTTCTTCTTTGTCCTCATCCTTGTCCAACGCTCAGACATCATCTTCTGGTGTGTGTGTGTGTGTGTGTGTGTGTGTGTGTGTGTGTGTGTGTGTGTGTGTGTGTGTGTGTGTGTGTGTGCGTGCGCGTGTGTGCGGGCTTGTGTGTAAGTGTGTGGGTGTGTGTAATTGTGTGTTTGTGAGTATATGAGTAGATGTTATGTAAAGGTGTGTGTAGGTAAGTGTTTGTGTGTTTGTGTCTGTATGTGAGTGTGTGTGTGTGCCTAGGCGCGCGCGCATATGTATGTGTGTGTGTGTTGTTGTTGATGTAGGTGTGTGTGTGTATGTGTGTGTGTGCGCCCCTCGTGTGTGTGTGTGTGTGTGCATTTGTGTGTTTATGTTAGACTAGGACACTGACTGTTGACCGGTGTGTGAACAGCAGATGCCCACAGCAAACAGACATGCCAGATGATTCTGACTGACTCATGTCGACATTAGCTGAGCGTTGGTGGGTTATGTTGATAACTCCCACCATTTAAGAAATACTTTATCTTTTCAGATTTGATATTTCCCAACACTGAGAGACATGGTAGTCTAGCATGTTGATCATTTTTCATTCATCTTTCAGGCAAAAAACGAACAAGAGAGATGAGACAGGAGGAATGTAACAAAGCAGATACAAAGAGAGGAATAGAAAAGAGGAAATTATAGAAGAGAATTTCCAGAGGTCGGTCACTATTTAGGCATCCTCACGGGAGATATGATCATCTTCAAGACAAATTGGAATCAGCTGTGCTTTTGTAACATCTTAATAAGGGGAAAACACACACATCAATGCACACCACACAACAAATACTACACAACACACACACACACACACACACACACACACCACACACACACACACACACACACAAACAAACACACACATACACACACAAACACACACACACACAAACACAACACACACACACACACACACACACACACAACACACACACACACACACACACCACACACACACCACACACACACACACCACACACACACACACACACACACACACACACACACACACACAATCACACAATCACACAATCACACACACACATACACACAGACACGGACGAAACTATAATCCGAGACCCAGGTTCGGACCCACACAGAACATCTTGCACACACCTTAAATACTGTTCCGCGTTTCGTAAGTGTGGGCCATTGTATGCTATTGGGAACAGATGACAAGATTTATAAAACAGCTTATAAACGGGAACAGTATGTGAAACAGTACACCAGTGCTACTTCCATTCTCCTCTATATCAAAACAATAAAATGAAGTTAAAAATATAGAATAAAACGCACACACATAATTTTATGCAATCACACATACACACAACCACAAACAAACAAACAAACACAGACACACACAGACACACAGACACACAGACACACAGACACACATACAGACACAGACACAGACATACACACACACACGCACACACACACGCACACACACACACACACACACACACACACACACACACACACACACACACACACACAGAGGCACGCACGAAAGCACATACACACACACAATTTCGTTGGCACACACACACGTAGGTACACGCCCTAAAACACTCAACCATACACACAAACACAGACACAGACACAGACACAGACACACACACACACACACACACACACACACACACCACACACACACACACACACACACACACACACACACACACACACACACACACACAACACAATAATAGATAGATAGATAGATAGATAGATAGATAGATAGATAGATAGACAGACAGACAGACAGACAGACAGACAGACAGACAGACAGATAGATAGATAGATAGATAGATAGATAGATAGATAGATAGATAGATAGATAGATAGATAGATAGATAGATAGATAGATAGATAGATAGACAGACAGACCGATCGATCGATCGATCGATCGATCGATCGATCGATCGATCGATCGATCGATCGATCGATCGATCGATAGATAGATAGATAGATAGATAGATAGATAGATAGATAGATAGATAGATAGATAGATAGATAGATAGATAGATAGATAGATAGATATTATATCCTGCTCCTTTGATTAGGTCACACCTAAATAACAAACACCTCTGAACAGCCTGACACCATCTAGATCTATGTGATTTGGGGGGACGGATTACCTATTGGTCAGAATATTGTGCTGGCAATTTGACGACCCAGGTTCGAGTCCGGTCGAGGAGATTTTTCTCCTGGAGTTAACATCAGTGCTGACTCCACTCACCCCAAAAGTCCTTCGATGTGACTTTAAACCGAAGCCCCGTGTGCGAACGCACACAGAACATCTTGTGCACACGTTAAATCCTGTTCCGTTTTTCGTAAGAGTGGGCCATCGTGTGCCAGTGGGAACAGCTGACATTTAGAAAACTGCATACACACGGGGACTGGATGTAGAAAAGCACAAGAGTACTTATTCCATTATCCTCGATATAAAAGAATAAATAAATAAATAATAAATCTCTCCCCAGGTTAGACCTTAATGCTGATAGGTTTAAACACCCCAACACACCCAAATGATGTCACAGTTCATAACACACACCTGTGTTTTATACAAGAACAAATTATTTTCTTTGACTTCTGCAAGAAAGGTGACACACATTTAGATTGGAAGCATTGAAAACACATAAAGACTGACCGCATACTGACATTGAATTGACAAGTTAAACATGGTGGTGATATTAGTTTTGAAGAAAAGGTGTCAACACCAACGCCAACACTGATGGATGACAACAGATGTAAAGAAGAAAGAATTGACGACAGTCTCTTCTTCTTCTTCTTCTTCTTCTTCTTCTTCTTCTTCTTCTTCTTCTTCTTCTTCTTCTTCTTCTTCTTCTTCTTTATCATTATCATCATCTTTATCGTCTCTCTTTCTTCTTCTTCTTCTTCTTCTTCTTCTTCTTCTTCTTCTTCTTCTTCTTCTTCTTCTTCTTCTTCTTCTTTCTTCTTCTTCTTTGTCCTCATCCTTGTCAAACGCTCAGACATCATCTTCTGTTGTCTGCCATATAAGCACGTGTGAGTGAATGTGTGTGTGTGTTTGTGTGTGTGTTTGTGTGTGTGTTTGTGTGTGTGTGTAGTAGTAGTAGTAGTAGTAGTAGTAGTAGTAGTAGTAGTAGTAGTAGTAGTAGTAGTAGTAGTAGTAGTAGTAGTAGTAGTAGTAGTCTTCAAGTTTACGTCCTTGCACATACAGTGATACTGGTCGGGGAGGGGAGGGGGAAAGAATATTACAACAACAAAAAATGAAAATAAAAACAGAAATCAATGCACATTTATACCTAAAAAACAAACCCCCTTATGATAAAATATATAATAATAATAATAATATTATCAGTTGAAAAATTGATAAGATAAAGAAGGAGAGGAAGAAAAAGACAGAAACAGAAAATGGTGGGGGGTGGATTGACTAAAAATGTGTATGTATATATATATATATATATATATATATATATATATATATATATATATATATATATATATATATATATATATATTATTTTTTAAAATATATTGTAATCCAAAGCCTTTTTTATGCCTTCTTGGCATGTAGGGCAGCAACAAAGGTTCTCCACTCCTGCCTGTCTCGGGCCAGTTTCTGAATGGTTCCCCAGGAGTGTTGGAGGGTCTTCAGCTCTGTTTCTATTGTCCGACGCCAGGTGTTCTTGGGTCGTCCTCGCCTGCGTTTTCCGTCTGGTGTCCAGTGGAGGGCTGTTCGGGCGATGTTCCCTTGTTCCCGTCGGCTGATGTGTCCTATCCATCTCCATCGTCTTTGCATAATGATGGTATCTATATTTTCTTGGTCGCAGCGGGCCAGGAGTTCTTGGTTGGAGATGGTCTCAGGCTAGAAGATGCGCAGTATTCTCCTGAGATTCTTCGTGTGGAATGTAGACAGTTTGTTAATGTCATTCTCAGTCATCCTCCAGCATTCTGCGCCATACAGGAGGGTGGAAAGTACGCAGCTCTGATACAGTCTTAGTTTGGTCTTTGTGCTGTATTGGGATGACTTCCACACATTGTTCAGATTTCTGTAAGCAGCTCTTGCTTTGTTGATGCGGTTTTTGATGTCACTGCTTGCTCCGCCATCATGCCTGACAATACTCCAAGGTATGTGAACTCTTCAGTTGTTGGCAGATCTTCTCCGTTCACTGTGACAGGAGAGGGATTCTGAACGTTTAGCATCATCACCTCTGTCTTCTTCTGGCTGATTTTCAGGCCTACTTGCTGGGCAAAAGTGTTGAGACGGGATGTCTTCTCCTGGATATGATGGTGGGTGTGTGAGAGCAGTGCCAGATCGTCAGCAAAATCTAGGTCTTCAAGTGTTGTGAAAGGGGTCCATCTGATGCCCCGCGGCTGGTCAGCTGTTGTCTGTCTCATCACCCAGTCGATGTCAGGTTGAAGAGCGTGCCGACATGGGGCAGCCTTGTCTGACGCCGGTCTTTACACTGAAGCTGGTTTCACTGTTTCCTACTCTGCATGTGAAGTTTTTGTAGAAGCTCTTAATGACTTGTACAATCTCCTGCGGTATTCCATATGCTCGGAGTATGCACCATAGACTTTTTCGATGTATGCTGTCAAAGGCTTTCTCAAAGTCTACAAAGTTGATGTACAGCTGTCTCTGCCATTCCGTGCACTGTTCGATGATGTTGCGCAGGGTAAAGATCTGATCTGTGCATCCTCTTCCTGGTCGAAAACCTGCCTGTTCTTTTCTGAGTTGTTGGTCCACTGCTTCTGAGATTCGTTTAATTATTATTTTTGCTAGGATCTTGCTGGGAATAGATAGCAGAGTGATTCCTCTCCAATTGTTACAGTTGCTCAGGGCTCCTTTCTTTGGGATCTTCACGATGATTCCTTTTGTCTAGTCTTCTGGTAGCTGTTTCTCCTCCCATATAGCTGTAAAGAGTGGTTGTAGAACCGTGGCTGCAAACTCTGTGTCTGCTTTGAAGAGCTCTGCATTTAGGTTGTCCTGGCCAGGGGCTTTTCCGTTCTTGAGAGATCTGATGGCTGTTATAATTTCTTTCTTCTCTGGTGGAGTGGTGTTAACACTGAGGTCGGCATCAGGGTCTTGTACATCCGCCTCTTCAGTTGGTGGCGGTCTGTTGAGAACTTCGTTGAAATGTTCTGCCCATCTAGCATCTTGTTCTGCTTCTGTGGTAAGGAGTCGGCCCTGTTTGTCTTCAATCGGCGTCTCGGTGTTTCCCCGGTATTTGCCACTGACAATTTTGGTGATCTTAAACACCTGTCCTTGTTCTCCTTTGGCGGCGGCCTCTTCTGCTTGGCTTGCAATATCATCCAAGCAGGCTCGTTTGTCTGCTCTTGCCATTTTCTTCACAGTTTGGTCTGCCTCTCTATACCTTTGTTTGTACCTCTCTCTTATTCTCTCGGACTTGGTTTCCAAAATTTTCTTCTTCAGTTCTCTCCTGTTCTCAATGGCCTGCCAGGTGTCTGTTGTGATCCACTTTTTCCTCTTCCTCTGTCTCTGTCCTAAGCAAGTTTCACTGGCTTGTGTGTAGGCTGTTTTGACTTGTTCCCACATGGTGTTAATACCAGTCATGTCCGGTTGTGCGTAATTTTCAGCATCCACCAGTGCTTGGAACTTGTTTTTCAGCTGAAGGATGAAAGCACTCTTTGCTTTGGTGTCACGCAGCTTCTCCACATCAAACTGTTGTTGTCTCAGTTTCCTAGATATATTTTTCCTCAGCTTTACTTTGAGGATGGCAGTGACAAGGTGGTGGTCACTGCCAACATCAGCTCCCCTCTTTACTCTTACATCTAGCAGCGATCTTCTCCATGTCCCATTGATCATCAGGTGGTCGATCTGGTTCTTGTCTCTTCCATTGGGGGAGCACCAGGTAAGCTTGTGGATATCAGGGTGTGTAAACAGTGTCCCTCCAATAATGAGGCTGTTTGTCATGCAGAGTTCCACCAGTCTCTCTCCGTTGTCATTCATGGTGCCACATCCTTCCTTTCCCATGGCTCTTTCTTGGCCTATGTTGTTATTTCCAACTTTTGCGTTCAGGTCGCCCATTACAATCTTCATGTCATGGCTTGGGATATATTCCAGTTCTGCTTGTAGTTGTGCATAGAATTCGTCTTTGTCTTCTTCTGCACTGTCGTTAGTTGGTGCATAGCATTGGATGATAGTGGTGTTAATGTGTCTCCCCTTCATTCTTATCTTCATCAACCTGTTGTTGATAGGTTTCCACTCCATCAGGCACTTCTCTATTCCTTTCTTCATGATGATGGCTACTCCTTCACGGTGCTGGTTGTCCCTTCTGCCGCTGTGCAGCACTGTCTCTCCTGTGTTGGTTTTACATCTGCCTGATCCTGTCCATCGGCTCTCGCTGACTCCTAGGATGTGTAGGTTGTTGCGTTTCATTTCTGCTGTAACTTGCGCCAGTTTTCCTGTCTCGTACATCGTTCTAACATTCCAGAATCCAATTCTGGTTTTGGTTTTGGTGCTCAAGACTTCCATCTTCCTGCCAGTGGCTTCCTCTCGGCTTTCACCACTGCCATTCATACGAGTATCTTTCGATGACTCTGGAAACCCGTCGCACCCAGTAGTGTAGAATTTCTTTGTTGCTGTTTCTGTAACAATCTTTTTTTTTACAGAACGGGGTTGTTAGCCCTGTGTCCAACCCCCTACCTGGGGGAGTGGTGCCACCTTAGTCGCCTCTTACGACATGCCTGGCTGGCGGGCAGGGACCCTATTCTTGTTATGCTTGCTTTGCAAGCATTCCCCGGGAGTCCCACGGGGGAAATATATTGTAAAGGGAATAATTATTAGCCCATGCGCGTGGGCGTGTCTGTGTGTGTCTGTGTGTGTTTGTCCTCTTATGCAGTGTTTAGTTGTGGCTGAAGATCTCCTCATTACATTAAGCAGGAACTGTATGCTAAGCACTAAATTAACAAGAAAGAAAAACATTCGAAATAGAACAACCTTTATGTAACTACAACAAATGCCCTATGGGACTTAACAATAAACGCTTAGCAATAGCAAACGCTAACAATATCCTCCAGAACTTGTTCAAGGGAAGTTTCATGAAAACTAGGTAGGTAATGTTTTAAAGTCTTGCATTCAAGTAAAATATGAGTATTTGAAATAATATTGCTTCCACATAAGCATTTAACATCCTTGTTACATTTTGTGACAAACGCCTTCAGATTCGAAATAATAATGCCTCGAGCTGTCTTTCTTTCACAATATTTGAACAAGTCTTTAAGTGATGTACCTATCAAAGACACTTTTTTCTGGTTGGAATCCATTTTACTAACTGCTCTGTGCTGTATTATTTCAGTGAAATTATTTGAGGATGCTTGTTCTAATATATGGTACCCTTCTTGGATTGTTAAAGGAATACCTTGCTCAATGTTTCCACTTATATTACTTGCACCTCTTTTCACAGCCCAATCAACCCATTCATTTGAGTACAATCCTACGTGTGAAGGTATCCAAAGATAGGTGACACAGTTAAAGTTAAAGTCTGTCCCGAGCCTAAGGCTCATCAGGCCGGTCCTTATCCTTGAGAGCCATAGACTCCCCCTGGATAGGACGCCAGTCTATCGCAGGGTTAACCCCCAACACAAGGTTGGTACCCCTTTTACACCTGGGTGGGGTGATAAAATAGCGGTAAAGTGCCTTTTCCAAGGGCACAACGCCATAGCCGAAAGCTGGGATCCAACCCACAACCTTTAGATTATGAGTCCAACGCCCTAACCACTAGGCTACAGCAGCGGCACATTTTATCAATTTCAGATTGCTGGTAAAGGTCAGCAACATAAGTGCCCATAGTTTTCAAAGAACATATTTGCTGCCCTCCTTTTGGGAAAAATGTATCAGATTTTATTTTTACATCATCTGACACGAAGTTTTTGGGTGTTGAACTTCTCGGGGCATGCAAGTTTTCGTATTCATCTAAAGGCAACATAAAATCTTCTTTACATGTTTCAATTGCTGATGCATGAAAAGGTACACCAAGAGTAAGCCTGAATGCTTTGCAATCTATACTTTGAAGCTTCTTCAATAAATATTTTGGAGCATTAAAGAAGACTTCTTTTCCATATGATAGTTTTGATCTAATTATTGATGTCCATAAATGTTTAAGGAGTGCCAGATCTTGCCCCCAATACTGATTACTAATTACTTTTAATATATTTAAGCCTTTTCTTGCTTTAGTTATAATATATTCAATATGAGCATTCCATGTTGACTTCGATGTAAGAAGTACACCTAAAAATGTTACTATTTGTTTGTAATGGATTGTCTCATTTTCAATCCTAAACTCTGGTAACTCGTTTGGATCACAACCATATTAAATAGAACCATATGTGTTTTTTTCAGTGGTGAGGCCGTTTTCTATTATAATTATACTGATTTAGATTATGAAGTTGTTTTTGGTATGTTTTTCTACAATAATTTATAGCCCTTTTTGACGTATTTCGTTTCATAGTAACGGGCATCCAAATACAGATATCATCTGCATATTGCACGAAAACTACACACTTTGGAAGATCATGTAACAATATGTTGAATAAAAGTGGAGCTAATACAGAGCCTTGGGGCAAGTCCATTTGTAGACATGTGTGTGTGTGTGTGTGTGTGTGTAGTAGTAGTTCTTCAGTTTAACGTCCTTCCACTAAATAGTGATATCAGACGGGAAGGTGTATGTATGTGTGGATGTGTGTGTGTGTGTGTGTGGGGGGGGGGGGGTGAGGGGGGGTGCACATAGCTAAACATCGGCAATAAACTAACATAAGTCTGATTAAGCATAAACAAGAAACTTTGAAAAGGAGGAAATAACAATTCAAACACTAACTTTGCAATTTCTACAACTAATAAACTTCAAAGTACTACAAGTATCTGATTATAGGACTGTGAGTTAAAGACAAAACAATATCTTTCATCAAAGAGGCATCTTTAAGAATTTGGTCTAAGCCGAGGGCTGGGAAGGTGGGTAAAAATGATTTTAGATCTCGACATTGTAAAAGAATATGAGCATTGGTAATTGTTTCACCACAGATACATGTTACTGTTTTTGAAAATTTAGATCTAAAAGCATTAAGCTTAAACCTGTAAATAAGGGATACAACATTTCTATATTCATGTGAATTACGAAATTTAGTATTACCGAAAGATAATAAATGAGTTATGTCATCACTCCAGGAAAACCCAGTATCCTCTAGTTTCTTTTTGAAGTGTTTCCAGCATGCATTTTGCAACATGCTATAGCCCTCCCGGGCAGAAAAAGGAACATCTATGCTGTAAGACCCATTTACATGCTTTGCTCCGCATTTTGCCATTCTGTCAACTTTTTCATTAAAGTAAATACCGCAATGAGAAGGAATCCAGCAGAAAGTAATACTAGTACCCGTAACATCAAAAAATGAACCAGATGACAAATCTCAGTTATGAGCTCTTGCCTCACTTTTGAGCTGAAATTTTTTAAAGCAAGTAAAACTGACTTGGAATCAACACGAAAAAGTATCTGGAAAATATCTTTGGGAAAATCTAGAAGATGATACAAAGCCATTGATATAGCAGACAATTCAGCTGTAAAAATAGATCGATTTTTCCCAATAGAAAAGGATCTCTCTACTTTCAGAGATGGGATGACAAACGCTGCACCCGCCTCATCATTGCTCAAAAGGGAACCATCAGTGTATACTTTTAGATGTTCTGGGTATGTAGTCTGTATGTATTCTTTTACTAATGCACTAAGAACATTTTCATTATCTTTTTTGGTTAGAGAAGAATAATTGATGTCAAAATTAGCTCTCTGGAGCTCCCATGGGGCACAAGAGGAGATGTTAATCTTTGATTTAGTTAAATCTTTAGGATATATTTTTGCATTATCAAATAATTCAGCAGTATAGGTTCTAACCGTGGTCAGAGAACGAATAGTATGTGCTCTTTTAGGAAAGTTGACATCAGATTTTGTATTTATTTCAGTTTCCACATTGGTTTCTTGATTCGAACACCGTAAGAGATATTTAGCTAAAGCCAGTTGTCGATAATTGTCTAATGGTAAAACACCTATCTCTTTATAAGTGCCCATAGACGATGCATGAAAAGGAACCCCCAGAGCTAATCGAAAAGCCTTACAGTCTAATCTTCTCATTTTATGTAACAAATACTTAGGAGCACTGAAAAAAGCTTCCTGGCCGTATACAAGTCTGGAGCGCACTAAAGATAATGCCAGATGTTTTAATACAGCTACGTCATGAGCCCACACTTGTTTACTAATAACTTTCAGGAAGTTTAGACTTTTCCTAGCTTTAGTGTTTAAATATTCAATATGATAATTCCAACTTAATTTAGACGTGAAATACACCCCTAAAAACTTCACCATAGTTTTATATTCCAAAACGTTCCCATCTATTTGGAAAACAGGTAGAACTGGTGGGTTAGCACCATTATTAAAAAGTACTAAATTTGGTCTTTTCAGGGGATAGTGACAGACCATTCACAAATATATAGTCATTAAGTTTGTTTAGCTCAATCTGATACAAATTTTTCAAATAGTTTAGTTGTCTCTTTGGTGTTCTCTTTTTCAATGTGACATTCATCCACATACAAATGTCATCAGCATACTGGACATGGGTGGTATTACTTGAGAAACACTTAGGAAGATCATGAAGGAGAATATTGAAAAGATGTGGAGCAATAACTGATCCCTGAGGAATGCCCATTGTTGGAAATCGTCCAGTAGAATACGAATTTCCAACTTTGGCCTGCATGCGTCTTTCTGAGAGAAAGGCTTTAACATAATAATAGATGTTACCAGATAAGCCAATGGATTTTAATTTAAACAGTAATCGTTCATACCAGACCTGATCATATGCTTTCTTTATGTCAAAAAAGGTGGCAAGTACATTTTTCCTACGAGCAAACTGATGTTTAATCTGTGTACTGAGCTTAATCAGGTGATCTGCTGTGGATCTGCCTTTTCGAAACCCTGCTTGACTAAGAGGGATTATTTTATTTTTATCACAGTAATGCATTAGTTGGTTCAAAATGATTTTTTCCATAAGTTTTCCTGTGTGTGAGGTTAACGCGATTGGTCTGTAGCTGTTTTGATCACATTTAGGTTTACCCTGCTTTGGGACTGGCACTAAGATGGAATGTTTCCAAATGCGTGGAATGACTCCCTGAGCCCAACTGAGCTGGAATAAATCAAGCAATAGCATTATCCATTTTTCTGGTAGTTGTTTTAATAATTCGTTTGAAACAGCATCTATGCCAACTGATGTTCTTTTAGTCCCAAGAGATAGGAGAGCATCTTTTAGCTCTTGCAACGTTAAGGGAGCATTGACATAAAGACTGTTATCTCCCACAGGATCTTTATACATTTCTTTTTGTACTTCTTTTTCTCTATACACTTTGCATTTATTTGAAAGACTTTTGTCACTCATTGTATCTGTAAACATTTCTATGAAAGTATCAGCTTTTTCTGAATTAGTTGGGAAATCTTTGGTTTGAATTTTAATAGGACAGTTAGGAAGCTTAATCCCACTTTTCATGTCTTTAAATTTATTCCATACCTTTTGCAGATCATTATGAGTGTAAACAAAAGGAAGACCAAAATTGGTGTTTGCTTTGTTCAACAGTTTTATCACAAACAGACTTTGCTTTTTTCATAAGAAAATGATTTTCTGGCGTTTTGTTTCTTAAGTAAGCTTTGCACGTAACTTTTTTGTCATTCACAGCTTTTTGACAAGCAGAATTCCACCATATATTTCCCGAGTGCTTTACAGACTTTATAGAGGATAAAGTGTGTGTGTGTGTGTGTGTGTGTGTGTGTGTGTGTGTGTGTGTGTGTGTGTGTGTGTGTGTGTGTGTGTGCGCGGGTGGGTGCGTGCATGGGTGGGCTTGTGTGTAAGTGTGTGGGTGTGTGTGTTTGTGTGTTTGTGAGTATGTGTGTAGAGGTTGTGTAAAGGTGATTGTAGGTAAGTGTGCGTTTGTTTGTGTGTCTGTATGTGAGTGTGTGTGTATGTGTGTGTATGTGTGTGTGTGTGTGTGTGTGTGTGTGTTGTGTGTGTGTGTGTGTGTGTGTGTGTGTGTGTGTGTGTGTGTGTATGTGTGTGTGTGTGTGTGTGTGTGTGTGTGTAGCCCCGCGTGTGTATGTGTGTGTGTAGTTGTAGATGTAGGTGTGTGTGTTTGTGTGTGTGTGTGTGTGTGTGTGTGTATGTGTGTGCGTGTGTGTGTGTGTGTGTGTGTGTGTGTGTGTGTGTGTGTGTGTGTGTGTGTGTGTGTGTGTGTGTGCACCCTTATGGGTGTGCGTATGTCTGTGCGTGCATGCCGGGTATGTGTGATGTGTGTGTTTGTGTTTGTGGTGTGTGCGCGGGTGTGTGTGTGTGCATTTGTGTGTGTTTGTTAGACTAGGACACTGACTGTTGACCTGTGTGTGTTAACAGCAGATGCCCAGAGCAAACAGACATGCCAGATGATTCTGACTGACTCATGTCGACATTAGCTGAGCGTTGGTGGGTTATGTTGATAACTCCCACCATTGAAGAAATACTTTATCTTTTCAGATTTGATATTTCCCAACACTGAGAGACATGTTAGTCTTGCAATCTGATCATTTTTCATTCATCTTTCAGGTTGGAAAATGGATTGTTTTGTGTATTCACATGTGTGTGAATTTGGGTTGCAGCAGTTTGACAAATAACCTTACATTTATCTTTCTTTTAATTTTAATTTTATATTCTTTTATATAAAGGATAATGGAATAAGCACCTATATGTCTTTTCACATCCAGTCCCTGTGTGTATACAGTTTTGTAAATCTTATCATCTGCTTCCACTGGCACACAATGGCTTACCCTTGTGAAAAACCAAACAGGATTTAAGTATGCACAAAATGTTCTGCGTGCATTCCCACATGGCCTGTTTTATCGTCTCATCCAAAGGACTTTTTGGAGAGAGTGAATCTGGCACTGATGTCAACTCAAGGGGAAAAATTCCCTAAAACGGGAATCAAAACTTGAGTTGTCAAATTGCCAGGGAATGTTATTGACTGTTTCACTTCATTGGTTTGTATATCCTCTTTTTAATTCTCCCAATGAAAGGGAGATGTTGATATACTGTAAACAGTAGTTTAGGTTACGTTTGGGTTTGATAGTTGTCGCCCCTGGATGGGATTAGAGGGCGTGTAAGCTGTTAAAATGGGGTATGAATGAGCATGTCAATAATAAACCTGTATTTCCTCACTGCCTTCAGGGTCTAGTGTTTATAACAGTTCTTGATTAAAGCATGGGGGCAACAGCAAAGTGAGAGGCTGTATGATCAGTGGCTTTATCCCAGTTTTTGTTTAAACATTGACGCTGGGGGCAACAGCAGAGTGAGAGGCTGTATGATCAGTGGCTTTATCCCAGTTTTTGTTTAAACATTGACGCTGGGGGCAACAGCAAAGTGAGAGGCTGTATGATCAGTGGCTTTATCCCAGTTTTTTTTTAACCATTGACGCTGGGGGTAACAGCAGAGTGAGAGGATGTTTGATCAGTGGCTTTGCACTCATGGAATTCCACTTTACAGCTTAGTCTTTAGTGAGCGACTATGACTCTCTGACTAGGAGGCTTGACTTGCACAGTCCTTATGTGCTGCTGCCCTGGGGACTAGTTGTCCTTTGGAGAACATCTCCAAAGCTGACTGTCCTTATGCCCTCTTGGCCAAGAGAGTTGGGATGTTCTGTGGGCAGGGCATCTTCACTGTAAACAAATTTCTGTCCAGTGCCCGAAACATCGGCTGCCTCGTCTGCTGTTTTTGAGGTCATTTTTTTAACACCATGGACAAACAAACAAAATAATCCCCTCACTATCTCCTGCATGTGGTTTATGCAGTGAGCAAGAGCTCTTAACACCAGGTCTAAAGATTGAAAAGTGTCACACACACAGACACGCACACACATACAAACACACACACACAAATACACACACACACAAATACACACACACACACACACACACACACACACACACACACACACACACACACACACACACACACACACACACACACATACACACACAAACACACACGCACATACACACACACAATACCTATGATATGTTTTTACCTATGATAACGATACATACACACACACACACGTGCACGCACACACACACTCACACACACACACACACACACACACACACACACACACACACACACACACACACACACACACGTGCACGCACGCGCACACACACCTCTACAAACAAACACACACACACACACACACACACACACACACACACACACACACACACACACACACACACACACACACACACTTGCACGCATTCGAGCTTAGGCCCCTACCCAAGATTTATCTTTTTTCCTTTGCCTTCTTCTGTATGTGCAGTTCAATGACTTTCTCATGGTTAGATGATTTTTCCTTGTATCATTCATTCAACTTTACAAACAAATACACATTATATCCACTCCTATCTCCTCCTCCCCTTGTCCAGTCTAAAATCACTTGTTAGTGGATAGACGTTAAAACGAAGACACACACACACACACATGCGCACACACACACCCACACACATACACACACACATGCGCACACACACACCCACACACATACACACACACACACATACACACACACACACACAAACACACACACACGTACACACACACATACACACACATGCACACATATACACATACACACACACACACACACACACACACACACACACACACACACACAGTGAGGCAGTGAGGAAAAGAAGAAAAAGAGGAACGTCATGCAAACTACTGATAATGACGTTGCCAAAGTAAGTGACGTTGAATTCTCTTCAGTTCACCCAGAATCTTCACAGCTCTCAAATAAACAAGATCTGCCTGTATGTGTGATCATTCAGGACTCTGTGATGAATGGTGTGGACAGGAGAAGACTTGGCCGTTCATACGGAATCAAGGTCTTTTCAAACAAATGTCACTCCATAAACAACATCGAGGACGCAGTGCACGCCACCTGTTCCAAACTGAGCCAGCCCCCAGATGCCATCCTGACTCATTGTGGAGTCAATGATCTGAAGATAAAAGATGCACCAAGTGCCAGTAAATCCATTTTATCCAGCGTCAAAAACATTACCCGAAAATACCCAAAGACGAGGATAATTGGCAGCAAAGTGGCGCCTACTGCAGACGATCAACTAAAAGTGAATCGAAATCTCTTCAACGCTTTGATCTCTGCAGATCTATACGAGAACTCTCAGACATCCCTTGTGACCCATAACAACTTGAAAACCAGTGCAGACTTCCTAAGGAAAGATAAACTCCACCCCACTCGAAAAGGAGCTTCTATCCTGGCAGCAAATATTGGAAGACACGTTCGTAACTTGTTTTGGGAACTACCACGAAGACCCATCAGACGACAACCGACCAGACAACAACAACGACATGTACTGCCTGCACAGAGACAGTCACCCTCTTTCTACCACAGTGGACTCCAGGCAGGAAACCGTAACCCATGGCAGAACCCTTACGAACTGTTGTATGATTGCTTCTGTATATCCAGCAGTTCAACATCTTTAGTTAGGAAGCATCATTTTTGTGTATGTAAACTGCATAAGCTCTGTCCATCAAGATTTTGGCTCGACAGTGTTACAGAGCAATGCCGTTACATTTGAAGACGTACATTTTTAACTTTATTATTTCAGGACACCTCACCCACCCCTTCTTTTGGTGTGAATATTTTTCAAGTTCATTTTTAATCTTTTCATTTGTACCACATATCTTCTTTAAGTTTTTCCTTGTTCAAATATGATTATTTTCTCTTTTTTTCCTCCTTTTATATATATATATATATATATTTTTTTTTTTTAGATGGATGGCTTGATGAAAAAAAGCAATTGGACTGCTTACTCAATGTACCATCTGGAAATAAAAGTTTGACTTGACTTGACTTGACTTGACCCTGCGTGAATGCGTTTTGGTTTATATCCTACTAATATAATAAACTCCCCTTTCATTTCTAGAGACCTGGTTTCTTTTTCATAAGTTAATGATTCCCACTCCATTGTTTTCCTTCTCCTTGTTGTGTTACACAGAAATGTCACCTACACCTTCTTCTATTAAGCTCATGCAATGGAACTCTAGATCTACCTCCTCTAACTTGCCTTACCTAGTTCAGCATCTTGCTAAGAACAATTATCAAGTTCTGATATTACAATCCCTTAATGTAAACAAAGATAAGTTGCCAATATTAGCAGGGTATTATTATCCACCTGTATGTCGGCAAACAGATAATGCTACCAAAATCAATGTGGCAATTTACGTGCAAACAGGAATAGATTATGATTTAGTTTCCTCTCCAGCTCCTTCTCAAATACCAGATCTATATACATGTGCAGTAAGAGTAAGATTCAATAATCATTTAATTTTGCATGTTGTATGGTCTACCTGCCTAAAGGCCCAAATGAGATTAACACAGAGTGGATTCACAATCTCCCAGCAACTAATGACAAATGGCTGATGCTGAGGATTTCAATACCCACTCACCCTTTTGAGACAAAAGCTGCACCGCCGTTAGTAATAATCGTCTTGTAGAAAATATTGTTGACTCATCATTATATCTACTCAATGATGGTAGCATAACACGTGTCCCTGACATTTCTACCCACAGGGCTTCAGCCATTGATCTTACTTTAATATCTCCTGCTTTAGTGCCAGAGTGCAAATGGATCACATAATTATGAAGAATCTCTGGGTAGTGACCACATTCCTATCATCATTAGTTTTGGTTTTAAATTAGAACAACCTGAAAAGCAGACTGACAAGATCCCTAAATTCAACTACAAACAAGCAAACTGGAATATTTTTGAAAGTTTTTTGTCCAGAGTTAATTTGAGTAACATAGAAAATAAAGAGATAAATGAACTCTACTCATTGTTCACATGCACAGTTCTAAGAGCTGCAGATCTAGCCATCCCCTTGGTTAGATCAGACCGGTCAAACAAGCACACTGGAAATATTTGGTGGATTGCAGCTTGTGAAGAGGAAGTTAATAACAAAAAAATGAAATACAAAATGTGTGCACATCGAAAATCCCCAATAAGTCACAAAAAAACTATTAGAAGCAAAGAAAAATAGCGCCAAAGTTATAGCTGAATCTAAAAGACAGTACTGGTCTTTCTGTAATCAAGAAATCTCAGACCATAAACATGAGCAGACAATCTGAAAAAAAAACTAAATGAAATGAAAAACGGAGTTAACTTACCCTCTTATCCAATAAAACTGGATAACCAAGAGTTCCCTAACAACTTTAAAAAAGCAGAAGCATTTGTAGAAATGTTTTCAGAGTCTATGAATATCAAAGGTTTATCTCCAAACTTATGTTTTCACAGAACGAAGGAAGAAACTAAGGACAAGTACAAGGATCCAGAATCTGATAATAATCATTATATTAATGCTCCTTTAACTATAAATGAAATACGGGAGGCTTTATCTTCTCTGCCCAGTAAAAAGTCATCCATTGGACTTGATGGTATCTCAAATGATATGTTAAAACATCTACCAGAAAAATGGATTGCTTTCTAATACTAAAGCAAGGAAAACCTCGAAATGACAAGAAAAGTTGCAGACCTATTGCTTTGACATTCATGTCTGTAAACTAATGGAAAGAGTAGTCTTAAAACGATTAGTTCATTTCTGTTGTAAAAATAATATAATACCAGCTAATCAAACTGGTTTTCAGTAAGGAAAATCATCAATCGACCATTTAGTGAAACTCACCACTCAAATTAAATATCAATTTACAAGAAGAAAAAATATTCTTGCAACATTTTTTTACATAAAAAAGCCTACGATCAAGTATGGCATGCCAAATTACTGTATAAACTAAAACATATAGGACTGTCGGGACACGTTTACTGCTATATAAAAAGTTTCTTGAGTGAAAGGAGCATGCAAGTACGAATAGGGAATACGTATTCAAATTTTAGACCTCTACAGATAGGTCTACCTCAAGGCTCAGTGATTGCACCAATTTTATTTAATATCTTATTATATGATCTACCTAAGCATATTTCTAACACAGTAACCATTGCTCAATATGCAGATGACATTTGCATGTGGATGAATGTAACGATGAAACGACAACCCCCAAGAGGACTTTAAAACACATAAGAAAGGTATATCAAATAGAACTTGACAAAGTAAATCAATATATTTCAGAAAATGGGCTTACAATGTCCCAGAAAAAAACATATTGTACTTTTTAATAACGGTAGTAATCCCCATGATCTTCAACATTAAGATTAGAAAATGATGTCATTCAATATGAGCAATCTGTGAAATTCCTTGGTGTTATCATAACTTCCAAACTTACCTGGAATTCACACTATGAATATATGATTAATAAAGCCAGAAAAACATTAACCCTCTGACAATCATTAATAAGCAAAAGTAGGGCCAAGACCCTTTGATACTGAAACACTTAGCAACATCACTTGTTCGTTCTAAGTTAACCTACAGTCAAGAAGTGTTTTTCAGTGCTCCTAACTACCTAAAAAGAAAGCTACAAAGTTTAGATTGCAAGGCATATCGCCTTGCACTTGGTGTTCCCTTCCATGCATCATCTTTTGGTACATATAAAGAAGTTGATGTACTTCCTTTAGAAGAATGCAGACGACTTGCATGCGCAAAATACATTGTCAGAAGTTCTTCATGCAACAATTTTGTCGCAAAAGAGGTTAAGATGAAATCCGATGTTGATTTTCCCAAAAGAGCAAAAACCATGTTTTCCTTATCTACAATTAGGTCTTATTCGAAAGAATTACTGGACAAAGCAGGAATCATCCCAGAGAATGTTGATGTCGAGCAAAAAAGCCA
>CM060350.1:7077047-7082047 GCA_030674155.1 Stramonita haemastoma
ACCAGCCAGTGACAGCAGCTGAAAGAACTGAACAGAGACAGGCAAAATGCCAGACTGCAGACTTTGTCAGACCTTGGTGGAGATGGATCAGGGACTGTTAAAGACAGATACTGACAACTGGACTGTCTTGGCTGAGGCTTAGTTCAGACAGAAAATCAACTGCTGAAAACAGCACAGTAAAAGAAGTCTTTTTCATGACACAAAAATCCTGCTTTTACCTAGTGATAGTTAAACAGTGTAAACATGTCAATGTGCCAGATAAGGTCTGTGAAGTCAGTTTTGGACATTTGATGTTAGAGTAAATGGATGTTTTCTTCTTTTTCAGATTGGTGGAGTTGAAAACAGGAACTGCACTTTGCTTCTGCTTTGGTAACATAACATCAGTCGACATCACAGATACTTCTCCTGAATGTGAGTATTACATAATTATAAGGTGAGTCAGCAGGAGAGATAATTCTCCTGAATGTCAGTACTCCATGTAGCGGGAGTCAACACCACAGATAGTTCTCCTGAATGTCAGTTCTCCATGTAGCCTGAGTCAGCAGGTGAGACAATTCTTGACAACCTAGGATCGATTCCCATTCGAGGGAATTTTCCCTTGGAGTTAATTATTAGTTCTGACTCCACTCTCCCCAAAAGTCCTACGGATTGGACTATAAACCGAGGCACGTGTGCGTATGCACGAATAACATCTTGCCCATATATTAAATCCTGTTCTGCTTTTCATAAGAGCACGGCCTTCTGTACGGGTAGGAACAGATGACAAGATTTACAAAAGTGCTTACATACAGGGACTGGGTGTAAAAAAGCATATGAGTACTAATTCCATATCTTCGAAATAAAAGAATAAAATACACACACACACACACACAGACACAACACACACACACACACACACACACACACACACACACACACACACACACACACACACACACACACACAACAAACAAACAAACACACGCACTCACACACAAACACACACACACACTCACACACACAGACAGATACACAACACACGCATGCACACACACATCCCTTCCAACTTTACTCTCTCTCTCTCTCTCTCTCCTCTCTCTCTCTCTCTCTCTCTCTCTCTCTCTCTCTCTCTCTCTCTCTCTCTCTCTCTCTCTCTCTCTCTCTCTCTCTCTAGGCGTTTTTGTACCTTTTCTGCTGAAATTTTTCAATGTTTTATTTGATACAGGAACTTTTCCAGAACAATGGACAGAGTCTGTTATCTTTCCTCTTCACAAGAAAGGTTGCATAGGTGATACGAATAACTACAGAGGTATTTCACTGGTTAATGTTTGTAGCAAAATATATGGTTCAGTAATTAACAGTAGACTTCAAAATTGGGTGGAAGAAAACAACATAGTGGGTGAAGTTCAGGCTGGTTTTAGAAAAGGGTATTCGACCGTTGACCATATTTTCACCCTTTTTGCTCTTGTACAGAAACAGCTTGTATCTAATAAGAAATTGTACATAGCATTTATAGATTTCGAAAAAGCTTTTGATTCTGTATCCAGAGAAATTTTGTGGTCAATATTGAGAAAAAATAGTTTGAATGGAAAAATGTTCGAATGTATCAAAAGCATGTATTCTTCTGTTAAAGCTAAAGTTAAGGCAAGTGCTGAGTTAACAGATTACATCCAGTGTAACAGAGGTGTGAAACAGGGTGACGTATGTAGTCCTGTTCTTTTTAGTCTGTTTATTAACGAACTTGCTCATGATATTACAGTCAATGGTAAACATGGAGGTGTAGTAATGCCAGAACTAACAGAATTATTCATTTTGCTATTTGCTGATGACATTGTCTTCATATCTGAAACTCCTATAGGACTGCAACACCAGTTAAATACATTGTATACTTCATCACAACACTTACAGTTAAAAGTTAACATGAATAAAAGCAATATCATTGTTTTTAGAAAAGGAGGTCATCTTGCAGCTAAGGAAAAATGGTTCTATGGAAACACTGAGATGAAAGTAGTAAATAGCTATAAATATTTGGGTATTTTTTTCTCCACTAGATTATGTTTTTCTGCAGCTTTGAACGAACTTGTCACTCGAGCCAAAAAAGCATGTATCAATATATTAAGTACACTGAATAAGATAGATTGTCATTCATTTGATGTTTTTATAAAACTTTTTGATGCACAGGTTGCATCTATTGTGTATTACGGATCTGAAGTTTGGGGTATTAGAAATGAAAGTTTGTAAATAGAAAAAGTACATACTTTTGCTCTTAAGAGATATTTGAAAATAGATCAACGCACACCAAATGATTTAATATATGGTGAAACTGGAAGATATTGTTTAACTATCAGATGCTATATTCGTTGTATTAAATATTGGCTAAAACTAACGAGAATGGATTCAAACCGATTGCCATATAAAACTTATATAATGTTGTATCATTTAGATTTGAAAGGGAAGAAAACTTGGGCCACGAAAATCCGTGAATTTTTGTTATCATATGGATACGGTCATGTATGGTTTATGCAAGGTGTTGAGAACATTGACGTTTTCTTGCAGAGCTTAAAACAAAAGGTTAATAGACTGCAAAATGCAAAACTGGCATGACCGTATTTCCAGTAAAGAAAGATACTCTATGTATAGAACATTTAAACATAATTGTGAACTTGAACCATATCTATATCTCGACATTAACATGCACATAAAGCGTATTCTTACTAAGTTTAGATTGGGTGTATCTTCGATCTTTGTACATGCATTAAGATACTCAGGTGGCAGCGACTTACACAGAATGTGTGCACTTTGTAAATCTGGTGTTGAAGACGAAAAACACTTTGTACTTGTTTGCCCAGCTTATTTAGATTTGAGAGAAGAATTGATCCCATCAAAATATTATAATGATCCTTGTGCCTTTCGAATGACTTTACTATTAACATCAAGAAAAGAAACCGTTGTAAAAAATCTAGTGTATATCTATATAAAGCTTTTCAGAGGTGAGAGATAATATCGGGATAACAAAAAAAGGTTATATGTTGTCACACTTTGAAGTAACTTTTCAAGTTCTGATGCTTTATGTACTCTTGTGTGAATGAATATGTGAATTTTTTTTAAATGTTGTCTCCTGTTGTGGGCCAAGGGCCTGACAGTAAAGGTTTGAGTTTGAGTTTGAGTTTGAGTTCTCTCTCTCTCTCTCTCTCTCTCTCTCTCTCTCTCTCTCTCTCTCTCTCTCTCTCTCTCTCTCTCTCTCTCTCTCTCTCTCTCTCTCTCTCTTGTCTGCAGCCTCCCTACAAGCATGTTGTCAGCCTGCTGCTATGTGGGACTGGTGCTGATGGCGGGGCTACTGTCCTCCTTCACGCCCGCTTTCTCACAATTCCTTCCCCAGGACACCCGCCAACGTAGTACCCGCACTGACCTCCACGTGCCCAGGCCTTTGTCCTCCCCTGATACCAGCGGCCGACTCCTCGGTTTCAAACAGAGGGAGGAACGAGAGTTCTGCTTATGCTGCAACGTAGCTCCACATTTATCGTTGCCTTGCTGTATAAAGTGTTCCCGGAAGAAAAACAACAACTAGAACGCCATCACTCATGAAAGTGAAGGTCCCTTGGTTTCCTTTATCAAAGAAATTGATGGAGAATTTAAAAATAAAAGCAGAATGAAATTCTTTTGTGCTTGTGGTTTTACACTTGGAGACAATGTGATGATGATGGTGGTGGTGGTGGTGGTAATGGTTGAGGTAGTGGTGGTGTTGATGGTAATGGTGGTGGTGTTGATTGTAATGGTGGTGATGTTGATGGTAATGGTGGTGGTGGTACTGGTATGGGTAGTGATGGTGGTGGTTGTGTGGGTGACCGGTCAAGTTCTCAAAACTTTTTTATTCTATTTACACACACACACAAAGTACACACACACACACACACACACACACACACACACACACACACACACCACACACACCACACACACAACACACACACACACACACACACACACACACACAACACACACACACACACACACACAGTTAACAGAGAGAGAGAGTTAACATCAGTGCTGACTCCACTATTCCCAAAAGTCCTTCGATGGGACTATAAACCAAGGCCCGTGTGCAAACACACGCAGAACATCTTGCGCACACGTTAAATCCTGTTCTGCTTTTCGTAAGAGTAGGCATAGGTGGGAACAGATGACATTTACAAAACTGCAAACACACGGGGACTGATGATAAAGAATAAATACAAAAAATAAACACACGCACACACACACACCACACACACACACACACACACACACACACACACACACACACTCAAGCACAGAGGTGCAGGCACACTATGTCCCACTCTTTTGAAACTCCTGCCACAGAGAAAAAGAACGTTAAAGCCCCAAAAGAGCAAGGGTACTGCCAAACTGGACTGTCCAGTGCCAAACACAGCTCCAGTTGCAACTGTGTCCAGTGACGACCAGAACAAGCCTGGCTCTCAGAACTGAAAAGACTGGCCATGTCCTCCATGCAAAAATCGAGGCTTGGAGAAAAGGATGGCCGTTTATAGGAATTTTCTGTTGAAAAAAAGGCAGAACAGAGAAAAGATTTGAGAGAACTGGTTGTCAAGTCTTCATAGATGCCTAGACGGTTGCCAGACTAAGGGATAGATAGGTAGATAGACTTTTGAAAAAAAGGTGGTCCACAGAATAAGTGGCATTTCTCAGTCATGGAATGGAAGATATTTTTGATTGGTTTAAAATTTCTCGTTTGCATTAGAAAATGTCGGCTGTTGCTGCAGTGACGTCAGAATATGGGTCAAAGTTCTCGCCTTTCGCAGCCAAAGGGGCTTTCTCTGACCCATGTAGCTGACTGCCCTGTGAATGAATTCTTGTTCTGGCAGCTGACAAGGAAATCTGTAAAAATGGGGGAGCAGCCATGGAAAATGTCTAAAAAAGGCGAAAATCAAACAACTAAGCCAATGCGACATTATCCTATGTGTGCAGCCTCTCTCTCTCTCTCTCTCTCTCTCTCTCTCTCTCTC
>CM060350.1:7087047-7099547 GCA_030674155.1 Stramonita haemastoma
GCGCGGACAGCGAGATAATCACTGTTGAAGCTGCATAAGGAAACACAAATTTCCTCCATTTTAGGTTGAAAGTGGCCAAATTGTCTGCTCCTGCGCGGCGCTGTCTTTGCAGTCCGTGTGGAGGGTATATATTTAGGGGTGGTCAGTGTAGTTAGTCAGTGCAGAATAGGCATAGTAGGCCTAGGGTCCAGCAGAGCATAGGAGCGGAGCAGAGCGGTGACCAAATAAAGAACAACCCACGCCCAGCTGCTGTTTTCACCTGAGTCTTCCTTTGCCTGGCTGTCGTACATTGTTCCTCTATTTTTTCTGCCCTCTATCCTTGCTATCCGACCCATCACACACACACACACACACACACACACACACATATATATATATATATATATATATATATATATATATATATATTATACATTGCACCTTTGATTAGGTCACACCTAAATGACAAACACCTCTGAACAGCCTGACACCATCTATTTGATTTGAGGGGAGGATAGCCTGTTGGTCAGAATATTGTGCTAGCAATTTGACGTCCCAGGATCGAGTCCGGTCGAGGAGATTTTTCTCCTGGAGTTAACATCAGTGCTTACTCCACTCACCCCAAAAGTCCTTCGATGTGACTTTAAACCGAGGCCGTGTGCAAACGCATACAGAACATCTTGTGCACACGTTAAATCCTGTTCCGCTTTTCGTAAGAGTGGGCCATCGTGTGCCGGTGGGAACAGATGACATTTACAAAACTGCATACACACAGGGACTGAATGTAAAAAAGCACAAGAGTGCTTATTCCATTATCCTCGATATAAAATAATAAATAAATAAATAAATAATAAATCTCTCCCCACGTTAGACCTTAATGTTGATAGGTTTAAACACCACAACACACACAAATGATGTCACAGCTCATAACACACACCTGTTTTACACAAGAACAAATTATTTTCTTTGACTTCAGCAAGAAAGGTGACACACACTTAGATTAGAAGCATTGAAAACACATAAAGACTGACCGTATACTGACATTGCATTGACAAGTTGAACATGGTGGTGATATTAGTTCTGAAGAAAAGGTGTCAACACCAATACCAACACTGATGACAACAGATGTGAAGATGAAAGAACTGACGACAGTCTTTTCTTCTTCTCTTCTTCTTCTTCTTCTTCTTTCTTCTTTCTTCTTCTTCTTCTTCTTTCTTTCTTTTCTTCTTCTTCTTCTTCTTTTCTTCTTCTTCTTCTTCTTCTTCTTCTTCTTCTTCTCTTCTCTTCTTCTCTCTTCTTCTTTCTTTCTTCTTCCTCTTCTTCTTTTCTTCTTCTTCTATCACTCTATCTCTATTCTTCTTTTCCTCTCTTTTATCTACTTTTTCTTCTTCTTCTCTTCTTCTTCTTCTTCTTCTTCTTCTTTTTCTTCTTCTTCTTCTTTTCTTCTTCTTCTCTTCTTCTTCTTCTTCTTCTTTTCTTCTTTCTTCTCTTCTTTTTTCTCTTCTTTTCTTCATCTCTTTTCGTTTCTTCTTTTTTTTTGTCCTCATCCTTGTCCAACCCTCAGACATGATCTACTGTTGTCTGCCATATAAGCACTGTGAGTGAATATGTGAGTGTGTGTGTTGTGTGTGTTGTGTGTGTGTGTGTGTGTGTGTGTGTGTGTGTGTAGTGTGTGTAGTAGTGTGTGTGTGTGTGAGAGCAGTGAGAGCGAGGTGTGTGTGTAGTAGTAGTAGAGTAGCAGACAGCAGCACAGTAGAGTAGTAGTTAGTAGAGCAGCAGCAGCAGCAGCAGAGTAGTAGTAGTAGTAGTAGTAGTAGTAGTAGTAGTAGTAGTAGTAGTAGTAGTAGTAGTAGTAGTAGTAGTAGTAGTAGTAATCTTCAAGTTTACGTCATTGCACATACAGTGATACGTCGGGGAGGGGAGGGGAAAGAATATTACAACAACAAAAGATAATAAAAACATAAATCAATACACATTGATACGTAAAAAATCAACCCCCCTTATGATAAAAATATAATGATATTATTATCAGTTGAAATATTAATAAGATAAAGAAGGAGAGGAAGAAAAAAACAGAAACAGAAAATGGTGGGGGGTGGATTGACTAAAAATGTATATATATATATATATTTTTTAAGGGAATAATTATTAGCCATGCCGCGCATGCGCGTGCGTGCGTGTGTCTGTGTGTTCTGTGTGTGTTTGTCCTCTTATGCAGTGTTTAGTTGTGGCTGAAGATCTCCTCATTACATTAAGCAGGAACTGTATGCTAAACACTAAATTAACAAGAAAGAAAAACATTCGAAATAGAACAACGATTATGTAACTACAACAAATGCCCTATGGGACTTAACAATAAACGCTTAGCAATAGCAAACACTAACATGATATTCTCCAGAACTTGTTCAAGGGAAGTTTCATGAAAACTAGGTAGGTAATGTTTTAAAGTCTTGCATTGAAGTAAAATATGAGTATTTGAAATAATATTGCTTGCACTAAGCATTTAACATCCTTGTTAAATTTTGTGACAAAAGTGTTTAATTAGATTCTAAAAAATAATGCCTCAAGCTGTCTTTCTTTCACAATATTTGTACGTCTTTAAGTGATGTACCTATCAAAGACACTTTTTATTCTGGTTGGAATCCATTTTACTAACTGCTCTGTGCTGTATTATTTCAGTGAAATTATTTGAGGATGCTTGTTCTAACATATGGTACCCTTCTTGGATTGTTAAAGGAATACGTTGCTCAATGTTTCCACTTGATACTTGCACTCTTTCTGCACCTCTTTTCGCAGCCCAATCAACCCATTCATTTGAGTACAAGCCTACGTGTGAAGGTATCCAAAGAAAGGTGACAAAGTTAAAGTCAAAGTCTGTCCAGAGCCTAAGGCTCATCAGGCCGGTGCTTATCCGGGTTTCTGTGGCCTTAAGCCACTGAGAGTCATAGACTCCCCCTGGATAGGACGCCAGTCTATCACAGGGTTAATCCCCAACACAAGGTTGGTACCCCTTTTACACCTGGGTGGGGTGATAAAATAGTGGTAAAGTGCCTTTTCCAAGGGCACAACGCCATGGCCAAAGCTGGGATCCAACCCGCAACCTTTAGATTACGAGTCGAAAGCCCTAACCACTAGACTACAGCGGGGCACATTTTATCAATTTCAGATTGCTGGTAAAGATCAGCAACATAAGTGCCAATAGTTTTCAAAGAACTATTTGCTGCACTGGTTTTAGGAAAAATGATCAGATTTTATTTTTACATCATCTGACACAAGTTTTTGGGTGTTGAACTTCTCAGTACATATTTGGGGCATCAAGTTTTCGGTATTCATCTAAAGGCAACATAAAATCTCTTTACATGTTTCAATTGCTGATGCATGAAAAGGTACACCAAGAGTAAGTCTGTATGCTTTGCAATCTATACTTTGAAGCTTCTTCAATAAATATTTTGGAGCATTTAAAGAAGACTTCTTTTCCATATGATAGTTTTGATCTCATTATTGATGCCGATAAATGTTTAAGGATTGCCAGATCTTGCCCCCAATACTGCTTACTAATTACTTTTAATAGATTTAAGCCTTTTCTTGCTTTAGTTAAAATATGTTCAATATGAGCATTCCATGTTAACTTCGATGTAAGAAGTACACCTAAAAATGTTACTATTTGTTTGTAATGAATTGTCTCATTTTCAATCCTAAACTCTGGTAACTCGTTTGGATCATAACCATTATTAAATAGAACCATATGTGTTTTTTCAGTGGGAAAGGGTGAGGCCGTTTTCTATTATAATTATACTGATTTAGATTATGAAGTTGTTTTTGGTATGTTTTTCTACAATAATTTATAGCCCTTTTTGACGTATTTTGTTTCATAGTAACGGGCATCCAACTACAGATATCATCTGCATATTGCACGAAAACTACATCCTTTGATATATGCTTTGGAAGATCATGTAACAATATGTTAATAAAAGTGGAGCTAATACAGAGCCTTGGGGCAAGTCCATTTGTAGACATGTGTGTGTGTGTGTGTGTGTGTGTGTGTGTGTGTGTGTGTGTGTGTGTGTGTGTGTGTGTGTGTGTGTGTGTGTGTGTGCGCGTGCATGCCCCTGCGTGCGCTTGTGTGTAAGTGTGTGGGTGTGTGTGTTTGTGTGTTTGTGAGTATGTGTGTAGAGGTTGTGTAAAGGTGTTTGTAGGTAAGTGTGCGTGTGTTTGTGTGTCTGTATGTCAGTGTGTGTGTATGTGTGTGTGTGCCTAGCCGCGCGCGTGTGTATGTGTGTGTGGGTTGTAGATGTAGGTGTGTGTGTTTGTGTGTGTGTGTGTGTGTTTGTGTGTGTGTGTTTTGTGTGTGTGTTGTGTGTGTGTGTGTGTGTGTGTGTGTGCGCGCGCCGTATGGGGGTGCGTGTATCTGTGCATCCGTATGGGTGTGCGTGTGTCTGTGCGTGTGAGCGGGGTGTGTGTGATGTGTGTGTGTGTGTGTGTGTGTGTGTGTGTGTGTGTGTGTGTGTGTGTGTGTGTGTGTGTGTGTGCATTTGTGTGTGTTTGTTAGACTAGACACTGACTTTTTGACCTGTGTGAACAGCAGATGCCCAGAGCAAACAGACATGCCAGATGATTCTAACTGACTCATGTCGACATTAGCTGAGCGTTGGTGGGTTATGTTGATAACTCCCACCATTGAAAAATTCTTTATCTTTTCAGATTTGATATTTCCCAACACTGAGAGACATGGTAGTCTGGCATGTGGATCCTTTTTTATTCATCTTTCAGGTTGGAAAATGGGTTGTTTTGTGTATTCACATGGGTGTGAATAGGGGTTGCAGCAGTCTGACAAATAACCGTACATTTATCCTTCTTTTTTAATGCATTTTTAAAATTCTTTTATATAAAGAATAAAGAAATCAACACTTATGTGCCTTTGTTACATGCAGTACCCGTGTGTATGCAGTTTTGTAAATTTTATCATCTGTTTCCATTGGCACACAATGGCTTACTCTCGTGAAAAGCCAAAAAGGATTTAACATATGCACAAGATGTTATGCGTGCATTCGCACACAGCCTTGTTTATTGTCTCATCCAAAGGACAGTGAATCTGGCACTGATGTAACTCCAGGGAAGAATTCCCTAAAACGGGAATCAAACTTGGGTTGTCAAATTGCCAGTGGAATGGTATTGACTGTTTCACTTCATTGATATCTATTTCTTCATTTTAATTCTCCCAAGGAAAGGCAGATGTTGATATACTGTAAACAGTAGTTTAGGTTACCTTTGGTTTTGGTAGTTGTCGCCCCTGGATGGGAGTAGAGGGCGTGAGAGCTGTTAAAATGAGGTATGTATGAGCATGTCAGTAATAAAGCTGTATTTCCTCGCTGCCTTCAGGGCCTTGGGTTTGTAAACAGTTCTTGATTAAACCATGGGGGCAACAGCAAAGTGAGAGGCTGTATGATCAGTGGCTTTATCCCAGTTTTTGTTTAAACATTGACGCTGGGGGCAACAGCAAGTGAGAGGCTGTAGATCAGTGCTTACCCAGTTTTGTTAAACATTGACGCTGGGGCAACATAAAGTGAAGCTGTATGACATGGCTTATCCCATTATTGTTTAAACATTGACGCTGGGGCAACACAAGTGAGAGGCTGTAGATCAGTAGCTTCATCCAGTTTTGTTAAACATTGACGCTGGGGCAACACAAGTGGAGAGGTTGACATGCTTTGAACTCATGGAATTCACTTACAGCTTAGTCTTTATGATGGACTATGACTAGGAGTTTGACTTGCACAGTCCTTATGTGCTGCAGCCCTGGGGGCTAGTTGGCCTTTGGAGAACATCTCCAATGCTAACTGTCTCTATGCCCACTTGGCCGACAGAGTGGGGATGTACTGTGGGCAAGGCATATCAACTAAATAAACATTCTGCCCAGTGTTCAAAACAGCAGCTGCCTCCTCTACTGTTTTGGAGGTCATTGTGGAACAGAGGGACAAAAAACAAAAAACATCCATCACATATCGCCTGCATGTGGTTTATGCAGTGAGCAAGAGCTATTAACACCAGCTTTAAAAATTCAAAAGTCCCATCACACCCCAAAATGTATTTTATCTTTACTGCTGAACAAACGGTTATTTTGATGGCTTTGTACTTTCTGCTTGATTTTGTCAATACTGTTTTGCAGATTTTTCTCTGTGTTGATTCTAAATGTGCATTACATTCTCTTAGTAACTCGACATCAACAGTTAGATTCTTCTTACCAAACTATTTTGTTGGTGCATTTTCTAATTCTGGGGGGTTGAATATCACTTTCTACTGGGTTCCATCTCAGTGGGTCTTTATTTTAATGAAAAGTTGACAAAGCAGCCAAAAAGGCTGCGAAACATTCTTGCTGTTCAATTGTTTTAGATATTCCTCTTTCTTTTTATGGAGGTTATGCTTTGCTTCAAAATATTTTCTGGAAACATGTACAAAAAGAAACAGGAAGAAGCTGGCTATCCCCAGCATACTTGTTCAGCTCTGGATATTGAGAACATTCTTTGTTTTCAGCACAGCTTTTAAAAATCCAGAACTGTTTCTCTAATTAACAGACTGAATTTAAATGCATTTCAAGGAAAATTTGCCAAAAAACACAAGATGTATGTATATGTGGTTAAAAACAATCCAATGTTGATGTTCATATCAATGTCAAGGTTTAAGAAGTTCCTACCAGCATTTCAAGATAAATCTCTGCACCAAGTGTTAATCCATCCAAAGTTATTGTGTGAGATAGCATTGTCTCTGATTGCCATCCCCAGTATTCTCTTTTTTGTAAAGTATGACCGTGGAATTATAACACTGTTTCTGTTGCAATCTACATTTTTCTTTATTTCAAGACAACCTTTTCACATAGCTAGCAGTTGCTGGTTTTAAAATTTTGGAGTGGTTTTCCATTGTTCTGTGTTTAATGATAATAATGATAATAAAATAGAGGCTTATATAGCGCAAATTCCCAAAAACATGGGCTCACCCCGCTGTACAATCAAATCAATTTAATTAGGTTTCATATGAACCTGAAAAATTTGACTAGCACAAAAAATAAGGAAAAAATGCATGCACATACAATAGACAGAATATTACATGGCCATAGAATAAAAGTAAAATGAGAGCAATACCATCAAGAAAATGTGCAGTGCAGTACAATGCACTCACAGACACACACACACACACACACACACACACAACACACACACACACACACACACACACACACACCACACACACACACACACACACACACACACACACACAGACACACAAACACACATACACACAACACACACACACACACACAACACACACACACACAACACACACACACACCACACACACACACACACACCACACACACCACACACACACACACACACACACACGTGCAAAAACTGCACCATACACAAAACACACAACACGGAATAACAAAAAAAAACGGCACATTCAGGGATTTACCCTACATTACTCACATTAACAAAAACAAACAAAAAAGTCGAAGTCAAATAGAAATGAAGAACCTTATCATATCCTCAAACAGCAATAGACCAGCACCAGGGTCAGAGATGAGTCAATCAAATGGGAAATCAATTTGTATCAGTGGTCAGGGACAAGAACCGGATAAAAAGGTGTGTTTTGAGCAACCTTTTAAAGGAGGAAGTAGAGTCAGTGTGTCTTATTTCAGAGGAAGTGTGTTCCAGAGAGTGGGACCTACATGAGGGAATGAGCGCTTCCTGCTGTTTTTTTACTTTGGGAACTCTCAAGATTCTAGTGTCAGAGGATGAGCGGAGAGGTCTGTTTGGTGGTACACTGAAAGAGTATCCGAGAAGTATGCTGGAACTATGTTCAAGAAGAAATTATGACAATGCATCATACTTTGTACTGGATACGTTTTTGTTAATATTTGCATTTCATATGCAATGTTTTGCAGTACCCTGTTTATATGGGTTAGTATCAGTCATTTTTATGCACATGAATACCAGGCGTATCTTTTTCTTTAAGCTCTGATCTCATTATGCTCCCCCCCCCCCCTCCTTGTGAAATATCACTTTAAGTAAACAGATGTACAATCAAACACACACACATACACATACACACACACACATACACACACACACACACACACACACACACACACACACACACACACACACACACACACACACACACACATGGTCACATACATACATACATACATACATACATACATACATACATACATACATACATACATACATACATACATACATACATACATACATACATACATACATACATACATACATACATACATACATACATACATACATACATACATACATACATAACATACATACATACATACGTATACATACATACGTATACATACATACATACATACATACATACATACATACATACATACATACATACATACATACATACATACATACATACATACATACATACATACATACATACATACATACATGCATACATCATACATACATACATACATACATACATACATACACACTGCTATGTCGGGGTGTTCTGTGCAATTTATGGCATCAAAGGTGTGGGATCAAAATGTGTTGGAATCTAAATGCATGGAACAGGTGCGGTATGGTTTATAGCTTTATTTAATAATATTAGTGTCTACGTGTGTGTGGTGGGGGGGGGACGAGGGAAGGGTGGTGGTGTGGAGAAGAGCAGGTGTTAGTTCTTCTGTTTAATGTCCTTCAACTAATAAGTGATTACAGACGTGTGTGTGTTTGAGTGTGTTTGCAAGTGTGTGTATACATGTGTGTGTGTGTGTTTCTGTGCGTGGGTGCGTGCGTGGTGCGTGCGTATGTGTGTGTGTACGTTTCTGAGCGTGGGTGCGCTGTGCGTGTGTGTTGTGTGTGTGTGTGGTGTGTGTGTGTGTGTGTGTGTGTGTGTGTGTGTGTGTGCGTGCGTGTGTGTGTGTGTGTGTGTGTGTGTGTGTGTGTGTGTGTGTGATTGTTTGGTGTGTGTGTGTGTGTGTGTGTTGTGTGTTGTCGTATGTGCGTTGTGTGTGTGCGTGTGTTTTGTGTCCCTTTCACACACACATACATACACCTACACAAATACAAGCACACAAACGCACAAACACGCATACACTCACAAACGCGCCAAACATATGTACATACACATACACACACGGATAAACACACACAGAAAGACACACATACAAAACATACACACACGCAAACACACACACACACAAACGCACACACAGACACACAACACACACACACACACAACAAACACAAACACACCTGCCCCCACGCAAAGACACACGCACACATACGTGCGCGCAGACACACAACACATACACAAACACATTCTCACACACACACACAAGCACACACACCTACAGCTACAACCATATACACACTTACACGCACACACGCGCCCGCGTACACACACAATTTCACACTCACATACAGACACACAAACACACACATAAAGCACACTTACCTATACACACCTGTACACAGACACAGACTCACAAACACACAAACACACCTACCTACACATTTACACACGTACGCACACACATACACACACACAAACACTCGCACACACACACAACACACACACACAACTACCACACAAACACCACACACACACACAACACACACACACACACACACACACACACACACACACACACACACACACACACTCAACACACCACACACACAAACACACAACACACACACACACACACACAAACACTTGCATACACACAAATACAAATACACACACACACACACACTCACACACACACAATCATCACACACACACACCACACACACACACACACACACACACACACCCACACCACACACACACACAGAAACATACACAACATGTTCAACTTGTCAATTCAATGTCAGTATGCGGTCAGCCTTTATGTGTTTTTAGTGCTTCGAATATAAGTGTGTCACCTTTCCTATTGAAGTCAAAGAAAATAATTTCTTCTTGTGTAAAACAGGAGTGTTTTATAAGCTGTGACATCAATTGTGTGTGTTGTGGTGTTCAAATCTATCAGCAGTAGGGGCTAGCCTGGGGTGAGATAACACATAGATGGTGTCAGGCTATTCAGAGTGTTTGTCATTTAGGTGTAAAAATAATCATAGGTGTAGGATATATATTTCTTTCTCTCCAACCTTAGAGCAAAATACGAAATTTGCCAATCTGGTAAGTACATGCAAGGAAAGGGGTGTGAGTTGATGAAGTTGTACTGCTATCTCTAGACAAGGCTGGATAGGAGCCGAGAGAAGACAGTCTGACTTAGACCAGCCAGTGACAGCAGCTGAAAGAACTGAACAGAGACAGGCAAGATGTCAGACTGCAGACTTTGTCAGATCTTGGTTCAGATAGATCAGGGACTGTTAAAGACAGATACTGACAATGGACTGTCTTGGTTGAGGCTTAGTTCAGACAGAAAATCAACTGATGGAAACAGCACAGTAAAAGAAGTCTTTTTCATCACATGAAAATCCTGCTTTTACCTAGTGATAGTTGAACAGTGTAAACATGTAATGTACCAGATAAGGTCTGTGAAATCAGTTTTATGGAAATTTGATGTCAGAGTGTATGGATGTTTTCTTCTTTTTTTCAGAATTGTGGAGTTGGAAAAAGGGACTGCACTTCGCTTCAGCTTTGGTAACATAGCATCAGTCGACACCACAGATACTTCTGAATGTGAGTATTACATGTAACTGAGTCAGCAGGAGAGATAATTCTCCTGAATGTCAGTATTTCATGTAGCGGGAGTCAACACTACAGATAATTCTCCTGAATGTCAGTACTACATGTAGCTTGAGTCAACACCACAGATAAATCTCCTGAATGTCAGTACTATAGGGACAAGAACAAGAATAAACAAACCAACGACAAACCGTTCTACCTTATGAAAGAGTAGGCATTATGTGCAAAAGGAAATGGATGACAACAAATTCAGAAACCGCATGCAAACGGGAACTGCATAAACAAAAAAAAACCACATATATGTATTATGTTCATTCGTTATTCTCAAAAACAATGTATGAAATCAATTTCTTTTAAACAAACACCACACACACACACACACACAACACACACACACACACACACACACAAACACACACACACACACACACACACACACACACACACACACACACAACACATCCCACGTGCGCGCGCAAACACACACACACACATAAACACGCACACACTTACACACACATACACACACAAGCGGACACACACACACACAAACACACACACCCTTCTGCCTTCTGAAAGTGAAGGCTATTATGTGCAAAAGAAAACACATGACAACAAATTCAGAAAAGCCATGCACACGGAAACTGAATAAACAAAAAAATTCACATGTTCATTCCATTATTCTCAAAAATAATGTAATAAATTTCTGATTTTTAAATAACACCGCATCCGCGCGCGCCCACCCACCACACCACACACACACACACACACACACACACACACACACACACACACACACACACACACACCTACACACACACACACACGATACACACACACACACACTCTCTCTCATTCACACACACACACACACACACACACACACCACACACACACACACACACACACACACACAAACACACACACACACAACACACCAACAAACAACGGGACGGGATAACCTAGTGGTAACAGATAACTTGATAGCCCGGGTTCGATTCCAGTTCGAGTGGATTTTCCGTTTGAGTTTATATCACTGCTGACTCCACTATTTCCCAAAGACCTTTGGATGAGACTATAAACCGAGGCCCCGTGTGCGAACACACGCAGAACAACTTTGCTCAGACGTTAAATCCTGTTTCGCTTTTCCTAAGAGTAGGCCATTTTGTGCCGATGGGAACAGATGACAAGATTTACAAAAGTGCATACACATGGGGACTGGGTGTAAAAAAGCATTAGTACTAATTCCACACAGACACAGACACAGACACACACAGACACACAGATACAGACACAGACACAGACACAGACACACACACACACACACACACACACACACACACACACACACACACACACACACACACACACACACCTCTTTCCACTTTACTCTCTCTCTCTCTCTCTCTCTCTCTCTCTCTCTCTCTCTCCTCTCTCTCCTCTCTCTCTCTCTCTCTCTCTCTCTCTCTCTCTCTCTCTCTCTCGATAGCCTAGTGGTCAGAAAAAGGGGGACATATAGCCTAGTTGTCAGAACATTGCGCTGGCAATTTGACGACCCGGGTTTGAGTCCGGTCGAGGAGATTTTTCTCCTGGAGTTAACATCAGTGCTGACTCCACTCTCCCCAAAACTCCTTCGGATGAGACTTTAAACCGAGGCCCCGTGTGCGAACGCACGCAGAACATCTTGCCCACACGTTAAATCCTGTTCCGCTTTTCGTAAGAGTAGGCCATCGTGTGCTGGTGGTGGGAACAGATGACAATATTTACAAAACTGCATACACACGGGAGAC
>CM060350.1:7104547-7117047 GCA_030674155.1 Stramonita haemastoma
GAATTAGACATGGTTAGACACTTGTGACGGGGCGGTAATTAGATTACTTCCCATGCGATCAGAACTGCCAATCGCGGGCGTCGTGGATCTAAATTTAGATCCACACCTGTAAATAATTGTGCGATTGTCTGTATCGTTGCAGGGTGATCAAAAGCCGTCCTCTGCATGCACTTTGCCCGTAGCGGTAAAATGTAGTATTTCTGCAGCCCTTTTGAGAGGCCACATTCCCACTGTCTGACCGTGCTGTCGTCGCTGAAAAGTTGTACGGAGTCGCGGCAGATCAAATATCTGCACTCTGTCACACAATGTTGGGTCGATGCATCCTGAGTGGATGGGAAACTACTCCTGTATTTTTAGGCACGCAGAAAAAGGGGCATGAATTCAATAGAGGAAAGCTGGTTTGTTGTTATCTGCCCCTGCAATAGGCCAAACCAGCACAGAGAGAAATCAAAAAGTCCAGTGTGGTGGTGTGCATGGCTGGGTTTTTGCAAGAATTTTTTTTCTTTTAATTCTTTTCTGTCGAGGAAAATGGAATGAGCACTCATGTACTTTTTTTTTGTTACATCCACTCCCTGTGTGTATGCCGTTTTTGTGAATTTTTGTCATCTGTTCCCACTAGCACACAATGGCCTACTCTTACGAAAAGCGGAAAAGGTCCTAACGTGTGCGCAAGATGTTCTGCGTGCGTTGACACACGGGACCTGGGTTTATAGTCTCAGCCGAGGGACTTTTGGGGGAGAGTGGAGTCGGCATTAATGTTAACTCCAGGGGAAAAGTCTCCTCGACCGGGAATCCAACCCGGGTTGTCAAATTGCAAGCACAATGTCCTGACCACTAGGCTATATCCCGCCATGCACGCGCACACATACACACACGCATGCACGCATGCACGAACGTGCAGTTACACACGCAGGCATGGTCACGCGTACACGTCACACGCACGCATGTATGCATGTAGCCTACAATATGCACGCTCTCACACCCTATGTGCATTAATGCACACACACGTGCGCACGCACGCGCACACACACGGAAACACACACACACACACACACACACACACACACACACACACATACACGGAAACACACGCGCGCACATACTCTCTCTCTCTCTCTCTCTCTCTCTCTCTCTCTCTCTCTCTCTCTCTCTCTCTCTCTCTCTCTCTTTTTACTCATCGGCTTTATTTACAGAAATCCTTCCGAAAGAATAAACTGGTATACTAATTTTAATACAATGATGGATGCTGCCACACTTTATAACAATGAAATAATATGATTAGGTGACTTTAATATTGATTTACTAAAACCTCAGACACAATGGGTTCAGCTTTTCAAAACTTTTAATTTAAATCAGCTTATTGACTGTCCAACTCGTATTACAGACACCACTAGCACTCTCATTGACCACGTTTACGTTTCTTCTGAACAGAACATAGCTGAAGTTTGTTCACCTGCTTCTTCGTGCAGTGACCATTTCCCTATTTGTGTAACTTGGTCGAGAAAAGGGATAAAAATTCCCAGGACAGGACACAAAACAATAAAATACAGATGCTTTAAACAGTTCAAAGAAGATGTTTTTCTTAATGATGTGGCAAACTCCACTTTGTCACATGTTTATCAGTATACTGATCCAGGTGAAGCCATAGACTTCTGGATACGCACCTTTTCTAAAATATATAATAAACATGCTCCAATAAAAACAAAACGAGTGAAATTCAAGCCAAAACCTCCATGGATATCAGCAGAAATAGAGAACGAAATAAAAGTAAGAGACTGTTTAAAGTCTAAACATGATAAAGAGTTTAAAAACCAAAGAAACAAGGTGACAAACATGAAGCGTGTAGCAAAACAAAAGTACTTTCAAGATCTTGTATCGGACAGAAAAAACTGCAGACACATTTGGAAAGCCATTAATCTACTAACAAATAAAACTAACAAAAAGGCACAAACTACAGTTAAAGACATTTCATCCTTGAGCCTGAAAACATTTTGTTGGGATAGCCAACAACCTAATAAAGTGTGAAGACTGGAAAAGTAATGATTTGAAACATTTAAGAGCATATTGTGAGTCTAAAAATATACACTCTAAATTAGACATTCCATTTATTTCCTTACCTGAAGTGCTGACATCCCTCTTACAATTAAAGCAGTCAACCACAAAAGATGTTGATGGACTAGGTGGTAAAATAATTAAAATTGCTGCGCCTGTAATAGCAGACACCCTTACCTATATTTATAATCTTTGTATTGACAAAGCTTATTTTCCTTCTCATTTTAAAAAGGCTAAAGTAATTCCTCTCTTTAAATCTGGCGCATCAGATGACCCATCGAATTACAGGCCGATATCAATTTTGTCTATCTTATCAAAGCCTTTAGAAAAGCATGTTAAAAAATCTTTACTTTTACATTTAGAAAAATATGACCTAATCAATCCAAGTCAATCAGGTTTCAGAAAAAAACATTCATGTCACACGGCTCTGATAAATATGGTAGACAAATAGCTTCTGAATATTAATAACAATATGTTTACCGGAGTTGTCTTCGCCGATTTTGCAAAGGCTTTCGATGTGATAAACCACACACTTCTGTTAAAGAAACTACACCTATATAGAATATCAAAGAATACCTTTCAATTTTTTGAATCATTTTTATCAAATAGACAACAGTCAGTCTTTGTTGGAAAGTCTCAGTCTGATTTTCTCACAGTGACAAATGGTGTTCCCCAAGGTTCAGTTCTGGGTCCTATACTTTTCTCTATATATATTAATGATTTACCATTGTACATGAATGCTTGTTGTGAATTATTTGCAGATGACAATTCAATTTATGCTGAAAATCATTCCTTACAAATTTTGTCATCTAATCTCCAAGACAATATATATCAGCTTACCAGATGGGCAGAACTAAATCACATGTCCCTTAATCCAATAAAGACTAAATGTATGTGTATAACAACCAGACAAAAGCGACAGAATCAGACCTCTTCTATGTTCCCTATAAATGTTTCAGGTGAAAAAATTGAAGAAGTAAATTTCCACAAGGTGCTAGGAATCATTATTGATCATAATCTTTCATGGCAAGACCACATCGCCAATCTAAGTAAAGTTGTATCTCAAAAGGTGTTTCAGTTATCCAAAATAAAACATTTCCTTAATCTTAGCACTAGAAAACAGTTTTTCCATGCACACATAAGTTCTGTTATAGAATACGCATCAACCTTGTGGGATTCTGCAAGTGCAAATACATTAAAACCTCTGATTAGATTATACAAGCGCGCCATTAAACTTATTCTATTGAAATCAAGCTCATTAACTTCCGTGGACTATAGATCAGTTGGTATTTTGCCATTTAAATTGCAGTTGGAATATAACAAAGCTTTAATGATGCACAGAATAGTATATGGAAATGCACCGCCCACTCTGGCAAAACATTTTCAAATAAATACATATCGTCATTCACATAAACTTACTGTGCCAAAACCAAGAATAGATCTGTTTAAAAGTAGTCTTGTATATAGCGGTGGCACTTACTGGAATAACCTGCCAGCATCCTTAAAAAGTGTAACTTCTATGCTAAACTTTAAAAAATCATTGAAACATTTTCTTATGAATGAAAGGCTGACAGAGACTGGCTGTTGATCTTGTCTTATAAAAAAAAAAAAAGCATATTGTTTTCTTGTTATCGGACAAAATGTCAGTCATGGTTTGCCATGACTTCATTTAATCATGTTTTACATATGTCTTTTTATCAGCTGTCTCTCATTCTCTGTCTGTCTGTCTGTCTGTATGTCTGTCTGTCTGCCTGCCTGTGAAACTGAGTGTCCTGTCTGTCTGTATTCTATCTCTCATCTGCCTGTCTATCCCTTCTCTGTCAGTCTCTACTCTACTCTACTACTCTACTCTACCTACTCTACTCTACTCTACTCTACTATACTCTACTCTACTCTACTCTACTCTACTCTACTCTACTCTCTAGTCAATCATATTTCTTATTTTCTAATCTGATTTTGTGATTTTGTTCTCTCATTTTGTAAAAGATAAAGCATAAGCGTAGAAAATGTTTCTTGTATTTGGATGATGTTATGGATTTTTTTTTTCTTTTTCTTCACTCATCAATGTATATGTGCAGTTTGTTTGTTATTGCTATGCCTTTCTTTTATTTTCTTCCTTTTTCACCCAGAAGGGTGGTTATAAAAAGGCACGTTTTCTTATGCCATCACCCTCTTTAAATACTCATTCATTCATTTGTTCATTCTCTCTCTCTCTCTCTCTCTCTCTCTCTCTCTCTCTCTCTCTCTCTCTCACTCTCTCTCTCTCTCTCTCTCTCTCTCTCTCTCTCTCTCTCTCTCTCTCTCTCTCTCTCTCTCTCATGAATCTTCAAATTGATTTTTCTGTACCCTTTGTATTTAGTATTTGCTTGTTCGTTCGAAAGTATTTTCATTATCTATTTTCATATTGTGTACATTTGCAACTTTCATGTATATTGTTGGGGTTTTGTTTGCTTGTTTATCTTTTGTTTTGGGTGTGTTGGGGGGGGAGGTGGGGGGGGGAGTCTTTTCCGAGGGCTGGATGTAAAAAAGCAATCTTTGCTTATTCTATTACCCTCTTTGAATAAAGAAAGTTTCAAAGTTTTCTCTCTCCGGTCGAGGAGATTTTTCTCCTGGAGTTAACATCAGTGCTGACACCATTCTCCCCAAAAGTCCTTCGGATGAGACTTTAAACCAGGCCCCGTGTGCGAATGCACGCAGAACATCTTGTGCACACATTAAATCCTGTTCCGCTTTTCGTAAGAGTAGGCCATCGCGTGCCGGTGGGAACAGATGACATTTACAAAACTGCATACACACGGGGACTGGATGAAAAAAGCATAAGAGTGCTTATTCCATTATCCTCGATATAAAAGAATAAATCAAATCAACTCTCTCTCTCTCTCTCTCTCTCTCTCTCTCTCTCTCTCCTCTCTCTCTCTCTCTCTCTCTCTCTCTCTCTCTCTCTCTCTCCTCTCTCTCTCTCCTCTCTCTCTCTCGAGTGGCTTCCCTTGCTTGGCTGCCAGCAAGACCCTTCTGTGTGAGCTGCGAGTAAAGTGTTGTTGTTTTTTCTCTTTTGTGCATCAAAATGCCAGTCACAGGACTCCCAGTGACTCTGGAGTGTAGCTAAATGCCGCCCTACAAGAACAAACACTGTCGTCATTCAAAGTGGACGGTAGAGGTGACCAGACTGTTATTATTCTAAGATTGACAGGCAAAGCTGACAACCATTTTCCTGTCACCCCAGGTCAAAGGTCATATCGCAAAAAATCTTTTTCGCAAGTGTGCCGCGACAAAAATCGTGCAGAAGCACACAGAGCAAACCCTGATGAAAAAGCAAACAAATAGGCTCCGTCTCCCTCCAGTTTATTCTTACCCACCCCGCCCAGTCTACTGTATGCTGCAAACCCTGCACAGATTGACCCTCCAACTGATGTGTCCTTGTGCAATTCGTGCCCTCCTTCTTCAAGTAGCTGTTTTGACAGTCAGCAGATTGACTTGACACAACGTGACACAGACAGACAGTGGCAGTCAACTTTGACAATATAGAAAGTGATCAGTTGTGCGATGAAGTTGGGAATGAAGGGAAGGAATGTGATAGTGATGACATGAGTGCAGAAGTAAGGGCAGAGGAGATGTGTGAGAGAGAAAAAGAGGATGGTGAGGAAGAAGTGAGTGTGTCTGGTTCTGCATGTGCAGAGAGTGAGGCAAAATATTTGGGTGAATTTATTGAGGGGCAGACATGTAAGACCATAGAAACCATGAATGGCGATATTTTGAACAGCTTTAAGAAATCAATGACTACTTTAACACTAGAGTGGATAATCTTTTGAGTAAGGTAGATCAAGTGACAACAATTTTCAAACCTGTTAGAAAAGAATTTGCTTCTAGAGATGTGTCATAGTCGCTCCAATGATGATGATGATGTTGATGATGACCGATGACAGTCTGAAACATCGCACACACACACACACACACACACACACACACACAACACACACACACACACACACACAAACACACACACACACACACACACGTACACACGTACACACACACACCACACACACACACACACACACACACACACATATATATATATATATATTATATATATATATTTATATATATATATTTATATATATATATATATATATTATATCCTACACCTATGATAAGGTCCACCTAAATAACAAACACCTCTGAACAGCCTGACACCATCTATGTGTTATCTCACCCCAGGTTAAACCCTACTGCTGATAGGTTTAAACACCACAACACACACACACACACAAATGATGTCACAGCTTCTTACACACACCTGTTTTACACAAAAGTAAATTATTTTCTTTAACTTCAACAAGAAAGGTGACACACACTTAGATTGGAAGCACTAAAAAACACATAAAGACTGACATATACTGAAATTGAATTGACAAGTTGAACATGGTGGTGATATTAGTTTTGAAAAAAAGGTGTCAACACCAATACCAACACTGATGACAACAGATGTGAAGATGAAAGAACTAACCACAGTCTTCTTCTTCTCTTCTTCTTTCTTCTTCTTCTTCTTCTTCTTCTTCTTCTTCTTTTTTCGTCCTCTTTTTCTTCATCATCATCATCTTTATTGTCTTCTTCTTCTTTGTCCTCATCCTTGTCCAAACCTCAGACATGATCTACTGTTGTCTGCCATATAAGCACATGTCAAGTCAAGTCAAGTCAAGTCAAAATGATCTTTATTGAGGGTAAAAGATTAAGTTTACACAACTTTTTTTCATCCTGCCCTCACAGAAAAAATCATGTAAATTGACTTCTAAAACATTCAAAGGCAAATATCAACCTTTGTTGAAAAACTAAAATAAATGAGAATTACTTTCCATCAAATCTCTCAAGATAAAAAAAACAAAACAAAAAACAAACCCAAGACAGTACAACATAAGCTCACATCATACATACAAATGATACAAATACAATATAACATGGGCATGAATAACAACAAGCAGCCAAATGTGAGGTAGTATCAAACATAAACGCGGACTTATAGTTTGTCCATCAGATGTTCCTTCAAAAGTTTCTTAAACATTTGTTTTGAAGGAATTGATTTTAGAAAAGGGGGTAGGCTATTCCACAATGTTCTTCCTGAATAAGCAAGGCTTGATTTATAGAGATTATTATGGGGCCTGGGCAGTAACAGTCTATGGGTAGGCCTGTTTTTATTGACAGCAAATTTTTCCACAATTTTCTTTGGGGCTTTTCCGTTTAATATATTGAACATACATAGATACTTGTTGAACTGCAGTCTGTCTTTGAGTGGAAGAATGTCTAGTTCTTTGTAGTTGGTGGTGGTCAGCGTATTAGGCTCTAGCAAAGTCTAGAAAAAGGACTCCAGTGATTTCATTGTTATTGATATTCAAAAGACAATGCTCAATTAGTTGTATTAAGGCTGTATTGCAAGAATGGTTTTCACGAAAACCTGACTGGTTTTCATTAATTAGATTATATATTTTAAAATGAAAATGTAAGTGAAATTGTATATGTTTTTCTAATAGTTTAGATAGGACTGATAGTATGGAGATTGGTCTGTAGTTCGAGGGATTGGTTGGGTCTCCTGTATTACTTTTGCTCGTTTGAACTTCATTGGGAAGTAATTCTTGTCAATACACAAGTTAAATATGTACATTAGGGTGTCAGTTATGGCGTATGCACTGATTTTTAATATTTGACTATGGATTTTGTCAAGGTCTTTTGATCTTGACTGTTTCAATCTGAGTATACTATTAAGCACTTCTGTTACTGTTATTGGGGGTATAACAAAATCAGATGAGATGTTCTTTGATGAACAGTATTGTTTTAATTCTATCAGCTCGTTTGTTTTTGTTTTATCATTAGATATTATAGAGTCAGCAATGTTTGCAAAGTGAGAATTAAGGTTTTCTGCTGATATTTCTTTTATAACTTTTTGGGAGTTGTGTCTTGATTTATTAGTTAAGGTATTAATGGCTTTCCAAATTGCTTTTGGATTTTGGGCTGAAGACAGCAAATCTTGAAAGTATTTTGTTTTGGCTTTGCGCTTCAATGAATTGATTTTGTTTCTTTGCTTTATATATTCATCTTTTTGCTTTGATTTTAATAAATAGTCTCTTAAATTCATTTCGTTTTCAATTTCTTTTGTTAACCATGGAGGTTTCATGAAATATTTTATTCTTTTCTTAATAAATGGAGCTTGTTTATCATAGGTAACTATAAATGTCTCTATCCAATAGTTAACAGCATCATCTGGATTTGTAATCTGATAAACATAGTCTAAGTTTGAATTAAGAATATCATTTAATGAAGGCATCTTTATCAAAATATCTAAAGGAGCGGTAGGATATCTCCTTGTGTCCTGATTTGGGTATCTTTATTCCTTTTTTCCGCCATGTAAAACAAATGGAAGAGTGATCGCTACAACCTGTCTGCACTGAGCATGTTTCTGCTGTGTTGGTCTTTGAAGCAGTGTAAATGTGATCAATGAGGGTGCTAGTGTTATTAGTAATGCGAGTTGGATGATCAATTATACATGTGAGTGAATATGTGTGTGTGTGTGTTGTATGTGTGTGTGTGTGTGTGTGTGTGTGTGTGTGTGTGTGTGTGTGTGTGTGTGTGTGTGGTGTGTGTGGCACACGGGCTTGTATGTAAGTGTGTGGGTGTGGGTGTTTGTGTTTGTGAGTATGTGTGTAAAGGTTATGTAAAGGTGTGTGTAGGTAAGTGTGCGTGTGTTTGTGTGTGTGTGTGGTTTTTTGTGTGTGCGCCTACGTGTGTGTGCGAGTGAGGGGGGGGGGGTGTTGTGTGTGTGTGTGTGTGTGTGTGTGTGTGTGTGTGTGTGTGTGTGTGTGTGTGTGTGTGTGTGTGTGTGTGTGTGTGCCGGCGCTGCATGCATGTGTGTCCATTTGTGTGTGTATGTTAGACTAGGACACTGACTTTTGACCTGTACAGCAGATGCCCACAGCAAACAGACATGCCAGATGATTCTGACTGACTCATGTCGACATTAGCTGAGCGTTGTGGGTTATGTTGATAACTCCCACCATTTAAGAAATACTTTATCTTTTCAGATTTTATATTTCCCAACACTGAGAGACATGGTAGTGTAGCATGTTGATCATTTTTCATTCATATTTCAGATTGGAAAATGGATTGTTTTCTGTATTCACATGTGTGTAAATATAGGTTGCAACAGTCTGACAAATAACCTTACATTTATCCTTCTATTTTAATGTATTTTTTATTCTTTTATATAAGAAGAAAGAAATCAACACTTATGTGCTTTTAATACATCCAGTCCCCGTGTGTATGCAGTTTTGTAAATCTTATCATCTGTTTCCACTGGTACGCAATGGCTTACTCTTGTGAAAAGCCAAACAGGATTTAACATATACACAAAATGTTATGCGTGCATTCGCACACAGCTTTGTTTATTGTCTCATCCAAAGGACTTTTTTCTGGACAGTGAATCTGGCACAGATGTTAACTCCAGGGGAAAAATTTCCTTAAACGGGAATCAAACTTGGGTTGTCAAATTGCCAGCAGAATGGTATTGACTGTTTCCCTTCATTGATATCTGTGACGCTCCACCACATAATGCGACGGAGTGCACATGAGGCCAATTTTTAGTTATTGACATGTCACTAATGTGCAATAAAGTGGCTATCAAATACAAAAAACAGATTGAAAATCGGACAATTCTGTGCAACATTATTACAAATTGAAATGATTGACTGCAGGATGTGACAAAATGAGAAACGGGCAAGTTTATTTTAGTAACAGGTTGTCAGAATGAGTGCTTTGGTATTTTCAAAACACATTTAAAAGCAAAAGGAATAAAAATGATACCTTGATATTTCATTATAAGATAAATAAACAGATCTAGTTTAATAATCAATCAAAATCACAAAACTGACAACTTGACCCCCACCTGCCTTTAAAGGCTCCTAGCGCAAAATTGGGTAATGTGCTAAGCGACTCATTTCGTGGTGGAGCGCCACACTATTTCTTCATTTTAATTCTCCCAAGGAAAGGCAGATGTTGATATACTGTAAACAGTAGTTTAGGTTACTTTCGTTTTGGTAGTTGTTGCCCCTGGATGGGAGTAGAGGGCGTGAGAGCTGTAAAAATGAGGTATGTATGAGCATGTCAATAATAAAGCTGTATTTCCTCGCTGCCTTCAGGGCCTTGGGTTTGTAACAGTTCTTGATTAAACCATGGGGGCAACAGCAAAGTGAGAGGCTGTATGATCAGTGGCTTTATCCCAGTTTTTGTTTAAACCATTGACGCTGGGGGCAACAGCAAAGTGAGAGGCTGTATGATCAGTGGCTTTATCCCTGTTTTTGTTTAAACCATTGACGCTGGGGGCAACAACAGAGTGAGAGGTTGTATGATCAGTGGCTTTGCACTCATGGAATTCCACTTTACAGCTTAGTCTTTAGTGATCGACTATGATTGACTAGAAGGCTTGACTTGCACAGTCCTTATGTGCTGCAGCCCTGGGGGCTAGTTGGCCTTCGGAGAACATCTCCAACGCTGACTGTCTTTATGCCCACTTGGCCGAGAGAGTGGGATGTACTGTGGGCAAGGCATATCAACTAAATAAACATTCTGTCCAGTGTTCAAAACAGCAGCTGCCTCCTCTGCTGTTTTGGAGGTCATTGGGGAACACGAGGGACAAACAAACAAAAAACATCCCATCACATATCGCCTGCATGTGGTTTATGCAGTGAGCAAGAGCTATTAACACCAGCTTTAAAAATTGAAAAGTCCCATCACACCCCAAAATGTATTTTATCTTTACTGCTGAACAAACGGTTATTTTGATGGCTTTGTACTTTCTGCTTGATTTTGCCAATACTGTTTTGCAGATTTTTCTCTGTGTTGATTCTAAATGTGCATTACATTATCTTAGTAACTCGACATCAACAGTTAGATTCTTCTTACCAAACTATTTTGTTGGTGCATTTTCTAATTCTGGGGGGTTGAATATCACTTTCTACTCGGTTCCATCTCAGTGTGGTCTTTATTTTAAGAAAAGTTGACAAAGCAGCCAAAAAGGCTGCGAAACATTCTTGCTGTTCAATTGTTTTCAGATATTCCTCTTTCTTTTTATGGAGGTTATGCTTTGCTTCAAAATATTTTCTGGAAACATGTACAAAAAGAAACAGGAAGAAGGCTGGCTATCCCCAGCATACTTGTTCAGCTCTGGATATTGAAAACATTCTTTGTTTTCAGCACAGCTTTCAAAAATCCAGAACTGTTTCTCTAATTCACAGACTGAATTTAAATGCATTTCAAGGAAAATTTGCCAAAAAACACAAGATGTATGTATATGTGGTTAAAAACATTCCAATGCTGATGTTTAGTATCAATGTCAAGGTTTAAGAAGTTCCTACCAGCATTTCAAGATAAATCTCTGCAACAAGTGTTAATCCATCCAAAGTTTTTTGTGAGATAGCATTGTCTCTGATGCCATCCCCAGTATTCTCTTTTTGTAAAGTATGACCCTGGAATTATAACACTGTTTCTGTCGCAATCTACATTTTTCTTTATTTCACGACAACCTTTTCACATAGCTAGCAGTTGCTGGTTTTAAGATTTTGGAGTGGTTTTCCATTGTTCTGTGTTTAATGATAATAATGAAAATAAAATTGAGGCTTATATAGCGCGAATTCCCCAAAACATGGGCTCACTGCGCTGTACAATCAAATCAATTTAAACAGGTTATATATGAACCTGAAAAATTTGACTAGCACAAAAAATAAGGAAAAAATGCATGCACATACAATACACGGAATATTACATGGCCAGAGAATAAAAGTAAAATGAGAGCAATATCATCAAGAAAATGTGCAGTGCAGTACAATGCACACACAGACACACACACAGACACACAGACACACAGACACACACACACATACAGACACACACAAAAACACACATACACACTCACACACACACATACCACACGCGCGTGCAAAAACTACACGCATACACAAACACACACAACACGGAATAACAAAGATAACGGCACATTCAGGGATTTACCCTACATGTACTCACATTAACCAAAAACAAAAAAAAGATGAAGTCAAATAGAAATAAAGAACCTTATCATATCCCCAAACAGCAAAAGACCAGCACCAGTCAGAGATGAGTCAATCAAATGGGAAATCAATTTTTATCAGTGGTCAGGGACAAGTATCGGATAAAAAGGTGTGTTTTGAGCAACCTTTTTAAGGAGGAAGTAGAGTCGGTGTGTCTTATTTCAGATGGAAGTGCATTCCAGAGAGTGGGACCTACAAGCTTTAAGCTCTGATCTCATTATGCTCCCCCCCCCCCCCCCCTCCTTGTGAAATATCACTTTAAGTAAACAGACGTAAAATCAAACACTCACACATACACACACACACACACACACACACACACACACAACACACACACAC
>CM060350.1:7129547-7149547 GCA_030674155.1 Stramonita haemastoma
CTGTGTCACAATGTCAGACAGCAATAATTCCTTGCTGAAAGAAAAAGGACTAAGAGTAGGTCATTTAAATATAAATCAATGATAAACAAATTAACAGAGATATCTTCTATTTTGACAAATTCAGGAAAGAGTTTTCATGTATTCGGATTTTCAGAATCTTGTCCTTTCCTCTCAAATTTCCAATAGTGATATATCATTCCCTGGTTATATTGCAGTTCGCAAGGATCCATTAGAAAACAAAAAAACTGGTTTACTCCTTTATATGCATCAGTCACTGAGATTCAAAAGAATAGATACCTTAGGGCAACACAACCTAGAACCACTCCAGGTCATATTTCAAATACAATTTACCAAGCCATTTCTAATCTGTTTACTATACAGAAATCCATCGGAAATAGATGATTGGAACAGTTGTTTTATTTCAATGAGGGACTTCGCATACACTCAATGTATAGATATTATTGTATTAGGAGACTTCTACATAGGTTTACTAAACGACAATATGCAGTGGAATCTAACGTATAAATCTTATGGACTAACACAGTTAATACAATCACCAAGACGAGTAACTAGTGTCTCTAAAACTCTTTATAAATCATTTATATGTATCTGATCCTAAGACTATTATTGAAACATCTGTCTCAGAGTGTGGTTGCAATGATCATTATCTGATTTGTTTTACATGGTCAAAAAAGGCACAAAAATACCAAAGTTAAATCATAAAACTTATATTTAAAAACATTTTCAAAATTCGATGGTGAAAAGTTTATTTATGATCTTACACATTCTTCTCTCAATAGTGTATATCAGTATACAGACCCTGATAAAGCATTAGAAGTATGGTACAAGATTTTTTATAGCATATACAGTAAACATACTCCACTGCAAACGAAGAGAGTTCAATATAGGATAAAACCTCCAATGCTGACAGATGAAATACAGAAAGCCATACACCACAGATATTATTTGCTGAAACATAGCTCCCGTGAAGATGATAAAAGACAGAGAAATAAAGTAGTTTCCCTTATTCGTAAATAAAAAAGAAGCATTTTCTAAATGTGTTGAACAAGAAGAACAATGGTAGACTAATCTGGTAAGCCACGCATCAATTAACAAATAAAAATGTCAACAGTTCAACTGCTACCCAAAATGGTATATCAGCTGACAAACTAAACTACCATTTTTCAACTGTAGCCAAACAAGTCATTTAAACTGACTACTCAAAATAAAATAATTTACATGAACTGCAAAAGTATTGTGAAGACAAAAATATTCACCTTTTTGCGGAAATACAACCCCTGTGCATTCAAGAAGTTTACACTGCTTTAAGACAGCTCAAACAGAGAAGCATTGCTGGAATTGATAGAATAATTCTTAAGCTTTCAGCACCAATCATAGCAGAAACTCTTACATATTATTTATCATCTTTTCATTGATAAAAACTATTTCCATAAAGGTTTTAAACAAGCAAAAATTATTCCCATATCTCAATCTGGATACAAGACCAATCCATCCAACTACGGGCCAATTTCTATTTTATCCGTTCTTTCTAAGCCTCTGAAGCAACATATTTAAAAGTGTCTTCTTTCTCACTTAAATCAACATGATCTGAAACATCCCAACCAGTCTGGATTTAGAGAATATCATTCCTGTCACACAGCTTGAACAACGCTGGCTGATTGCTGGCTATTAAATATAACTAAAAAGGAATTTACTGAAATATTGATTGTTGATTTTGCAAAAGCATTTGATGTTATAAACTACAAACTTCTTAAAAAATTAGCACTTTACATATTATCTCGTAGCACTCTTGAATTGATCTCCTCTTTTCTTTCTGATAGACAACAGAAAGTGTCTTTAAAAGGATCTATCTTTGATTTCTTCCCAAACACAATGGTGTGCCTCAGGGTTCAGTTCAAGGTCCCCTACTTTTTCTGCTTTACAGCAATAATCTGCCTTCATCAGTAACATGCGACATGTTTGTTGATGACACCACCCTTGAAACAACAAACTATGATGGTCATGTGGTTTATCATACAATGCAAAAAATATACTAATAACCTTCTTCAGTGGATACATCTAAACCACATGTCTCTTCATCCCAATAAAACTAAATTTATGTTGATTACCAATAGACAAAGGCGTCAAAACCTCACCCAGTCATTATCCTCTCTCTATATATCTAATGTAAAAGTCCATGAAGTAAGAATCATAAAGTATTAGATGTAACAATAGATATTAACCTCACATGGTCAAAACACTTAGAAAAAATGTCTAGCTATATAGCATCAAAACTGCATCAGTTTAGAAAAATGAAGAACTTTTAAAATTTACATACTAGGAAACTATTCTTTTATGCATATATACAATTGCACATTGATTATGTATCTACACTCTGGGATCTAGCCAGTAAAAATGTACTGAAATCTTTGCTTAGTGTTCACAAAAGAGCCATTAAAATTGTCATTAATAAGTCATCTACTCTAACAGACTTTGACTATAAACAAGCAAATATACTTCCCCTCCCAGCCAAATTGATATACAATAAATGCATTCTCATGTATAAATTACTCCATGGTAAGACTCGAAATTCTCTTATGAATATGTTTATATATAAAAGTTATCGACATTCACACAAAATAAATGTTCTAATCACAACAATTAATAATTTTCAGTCTAGCCTTATGTACTCTGGAAGTTGGCTATGGAATAATATTTCAGAGCTCCTAAAATGTTAATCTAATTTATCGAGATTTAAAACTCGCTTGTTTAATTACTTAATGAATCTCTCTGATTTGACATTACTTTCTCTAAACATGTATTGAACCCAACATGAATTGAACCTATCTATTATCAACACTATTATTGTCACTCAGCACGTCTCTTGCCCTTTGTGGTACGTTGTTCATATCATCATCATCATCATTATCACTATCTGCTGCATTATTGTCATCATCATCCTCAACACCATCATCCTCATTAGCGTCATTTTTGTCATCCTCATTGCAGTTATTGTGTGATCATAATTGTCATCATCAGCATCGTTCTTGTTATTGTTGATATGATTATTTACATGACTAAAATGGTCGGTTACTTTCTAGAAATGTTAATATTTGCAAAATTATTCTCTTCTCTCTCTCTCTCTCTCTCTCTCTCTCTCTCTCTCTCTCTCTCTCTCTTCTCTCTCTCTCTCTCTCTCTCTCTCCTCTCTTCTCTCTCTCTCTCTCTCTCTCTCTCTCTCTCTCTCTCTTCTCTTGCAGCCTCCCTACAAGCATGTTGTCAGCCTGCTGCTATGTGGGACTGGTGCTGATGGTGGGGCTACTGTCCTCCTTCACGCCCGCGTTCTCACACAATTTCCCCCAGGACACCCGCCAACGTAGTACCCGCACTGACCTCCACGTGCCTAGGCCTTTGTCCTCCTCTGGTTCCAGTGGCCGACTCTTCGGTCTCAAACAGAGGAGTGACGATAGAATACAAGATTGCAGTTGCTGCGGGATCTTTGCACCGTTGTGCTGTACAGTTTGTGTCGTCAGTTAAAAAGCTCTAAAGCCTCGCCATTCATCAAAATGAAGGTCCTCTGTTTTCTTATATCAAAGAAATGGATGGAAAACTTGAAAAATAAAAAAACAACCGTAATGAATTTCTTTTGTGCTTGTGGTTTTACACTTGGAGGCAATGTGATGGTAATGGTGGTGGTGTTGATGGTAAAGGTGGTGATGTTGATGGTAATGGTGGTGGTGTTGATGGTAAAGGTGGTGATGTTGATGGTAATGGTGGTGGTGTTGATGGTAATGGTGGTGGTGTTGATGGTAATGGTGGTGGTGTTGATGGTAATGGTTGTGGTGTTGATGGTAATGGTGGTGGTGTTGATGGTAATGGTGGTGGTGGCACTGGTTGAGGTAATGGTGGTGGTGGCACTGGTTGAGGTAATGGTGGTGGTGTTGATGGTAATGTTGGTGGTGTTGATGGTAATGTTGGCAGTGATAATGGTTGAGGTAATGGTGATGGTGGTGTGGGTGAGAGGTCAAGTTCTCAAACCTTTTTTATTTTATTTACACACACACACACACACACACACACACACACACACACACACACACACACACACACACACACACACACACACACACACACACACAACACACACACACACACACACAACACACACACACATACATGGGACACACACACACCCTTGAATGAGACTATAAACCGAGGCCCATTGTGCGAACGCACGCAGAACATATTGCGCACACATTAAATCCTGTTCCACCTTTCGTATGAGTAGGCCACGTGTGCCGGTGGGAATAGATGACACGATTTACAAAAACTGCATACACATGGGGACTGGATTTTTAAAAAGCACATGAATGCTTATTCCATTATCCTCATGTAAAAGAATAAATAAAAAATAAACACACACACACACACACGCGCGCGCGCGCGCGCGCGCGCCGCACACACACACACACACACACACACACACACACACACACACACACACACACACACACACACACACACACACACTACCAGGTCAAAAGAGACGTTTCCAATGCTATGACATATGCAGACTTGCTTGAACAAACAAATGCCTCATTCATTGAGCATAAAGACATGAACAAGCAATGCAATAACTTCAAGAAAACCAAAATTAGCTCATCATGGGGGGGGGGGGGGGGGGGGTCATTGCATGCACATGCAACATTTTGGGATTTTTAAAAATGGGTATCTGTTACCAGCAACCAACTTGTGGAAAACGTGGTGGACTCTTTCTGTGCTTACTGAATGACGGCAGCCTCACTAGGATTTAGAGCGTCAGCTATAGATCTAACTTTTCTGTCACTTAATCTTGTTCACAAGTGTGACTGGTCAACATATAAAAGATACTTTTAGGAAATGTCCAATTGTACTTTTAGGAAATGTCCATTTACTTATCGTTATAACTTTTAATAAAAGATCGGGTGAGTTCAAGTTTCAAAAAAGACAAAGTCCACATTTTCACTCTGCCTGGGAGCATTGGAAAAACACTTTTCTAGAAACTCAAAATTGTACGTTGTCTTTATTGATTTTAGAAAAGCGTATGATACAGTAAACAGGCAGATTATGTTAGCAGTACTGAAGAAATCTGGAATTAGTGGAAGAATGCTAAAGTTGATTCAGGCCTCTTATAAAACAGTCCAGTCGAGTGAAATGAGTAAACACAGACGGTGTGACTACTTAAGTTGTATACAAGGCCTAAAGCAAGGATGCATCATGAGTCCTACTCTTTTTTCCTTATTGATAAACGAGCTGGCAAATGATATAACTGTTAAGGGAAAGCATGGTGTGTCTTTCAGCTCCTCAGAGACAGAATTATATTTGTGCTACTGTTTACTACAAAAACAAACAAAAAATAAAAAAAATAAAAAATACTGTTTACTGATGATCTCACTCTTTTGTTGATTGTGATTGGATAGCAAAATAATGTAAATGTTCTTCAAGAATTGGCACATTAACTAGGTTTAACAGTTAACATGGAAAAATCTAAGGTGATAGTATTCACGAAGGGCAGGTTTCTATAGGTCCAAGGGAAAGATGGAAATTAAATGAAAAACCGTTAGAAATCGTCAATTCATATAAAGATTTGGGACTGATTTTCTCCACCAGACTTAGTTTCACATGTGCAATGAAAGACATCACATTGAGAGCAAATAAACATATGATAGAAATTCTAAAAACCTTAACTAGAATTAACTGTAATTCAGCTGAAGTATTTTTCAAATTGTTCGACACACAGGTAGTTCTAGCTTTATCATATGGGGCAAAAATTTGGGGGTTTCAGAAGTTTGAGCAAGTAGAACGAATTCATCTTTATGCTTGCAAACGTTTGCTGCATGTAACTGATAAAACTCCGAACGACATGATCTATGATGAGCTAGGCAGATACCCTTTGTGGATTAATTATGTTTCAAAATGTGTTAAATATTGCTTTAGATTATTGAAACAACCTGAGCATTTGTTTTCAAAGAAAGTGTACATAATGTTGTTAAAGCTTCATGAACGTGGAACTGTTACTTAGGTAACCAGGCTTCACACTTTCTTATGTGAGAACGGGTTTGAGCAAGTGTGGCTGTTTGGATGTGATGAAGACCGATTGAGTTGGGTTTTTTCAGAGAACTTATAGAAAGACTGCAGAGTTCGTTTTCTTCTAGGTGGCTTGATCATGTAGAAATCAGCCGTAGGTTTTCAGTATATAGACAGTGCAAGATATATTTTGGAAAAGAAAAACACATTGACATTCTGTGGATGAACATGTATCGGAATGCAGTTGCTCAGTTTCGGATGGGTGTGTCACAGATTAATGTTCATAAATATCGGTACTCTAGGAATGGAGAACATTTGGAATGTCTTTTCTGCAGCAAGACTTTGGAAACAGAGACTCACTTTATTTTTGAATGCCCAAAATACAAAAGTGTCAGAGCAAAAAATCTCATACTTGCAGTGAACCCTGGAAATCATAATGTGTTCATGGATTTCCAAGAAGAACAGGTTTCTGATTGTGCTACATTTTTATTCCATGCTTTCAAACTCCTATCTCATGCTTTAAACGAAAACTAAGGAATACTTGTCTGATTGGCAGCTGCTTGTATACGGGATCAACAGAAACATAATTTGGCTTTGTATAATATAAGACATTTGTGACGCTCCACCACATAAAAAGTCGCATTGCACCAGAGGTCAATTCTTAGTTATTGACAAGATATTAATCTGCAACAAAAAGGCTATTCAATACAAAAAAAAGATTGAAAATCGGACAATTCTGTGCAAAGTTATTACAAATTGAAATGATATACAGTAGGATGTGACAAAATGAGAAACGGGCAAGTTTATTTTCGTAACAGGTGGTCAGAATGAGGCCTTGGGTATTTTCAAAACACATTTAAAAGAAAATGGAATAAAAATTGTGCCTTGATATTTCATTACAAGGTAGAATAAAGGATATAGTTTAATTATCGACCACAATCTCAAGATTGACAACTTGACCCCCACCTGCCTTTAATGGCTCCTAGTATAAAATTAGTTAATGTGCTACACAACTCATTTCATGGTGGAGTGTCACAATTTTATATTCTAAGGGTTGTTCTTGCAAATTAACTTGGAAGTGTTTTTGATGTTATTTCCCCCTGTTGAAAGGGGCTGTGGCCTATTCAATAAATCTCTCTCTCTCTCTCTCTCTCTCTCTCTCTCTCTCTCTCTCTCTCTCTCTCTCTCTCTCTCTCTCTCTCTCTCTCTCTCTCTCTCTCTCTCTCTCTTCTTTATTCATCCCCTCTGCCCTCATGTTTCTCCCTGGGCCATCAATTCAGTTAACTTCAAATCAGACTGCTTCAATCATTCCATGAAGTGACAAAATGAAAATGGCAACCACTTACACTGACCACAGCTGTTACGAAACACTCAGATGATTAATAAAAACTATAAAGAAATGCTATGATAAACAAGGATTGATACACACACACACACACACACACACACACACACACACACACACACAACATATATATATATTATATATATATATATATATATATATATATATTATATATAATATATATATATATATATATATATATAATATATATATTATGTATATATATATATATATATATATATATATTATATATATATATATATATATATATATATATATATATATATATATATATATATACCGTAAAATCCCTAGCATAAGCCTACCGTCTAGCAAACGCCCACTCCCCACTTTGGGCCAAAAGTTGTGCACAGGGGTAACTACCTAGCAAACGCCCACCCTGCTTTTTTCAAAGAGACTATGCTCACTTTCACTAGGATTTGTGCAGACTGTTCTGAAAGTCATCTTTTTCCCTTCTTTACCTTTTCGTGTTTCTTTCCTTTTTTTTTTTTATTCTTTGTCCCCTCTCCTCACTCCCACACATCCCCAACAAAGTGAATTAAAATTAGGCCATGCTTTTTCCATTGACGTCTTTTGTCTGTCAGTGATGTATCGGTACTTTGACCACGCTTCCTGATGGCCGGAAGCTGGTTCTTGAATCTCCTCTGTGCCATTTTTGCAAAATGCCCAAGCGACAGTCTTACACTGTATCTTTCAAATTGGAAGCCCTCCAGTATCTGGATAACGAAGCAGGTGGGAATGTTTCGGAGTGTGCCCGTGAATTTTCTGTAGATAGGTCATGTCTTCTACTCACACGACCTAACTTACATGCTTTCGGGGTTTGTATTCAATGTCTCTCATTTACAGGTTGAGCACAACAATTACTTTGTGCAAAGGGGTATATCCCTAGCAAACCCCCACCCCCCACTTTTGCCCTAAATCAGTGCACAGGGGGGGTGGGCGTATGCTAGGGATTTTACGGTATATATATATATATATATATATATATATATATATATATATATATATATATATATATATATAATATATATGTGTGGTGTGTGTGTGTGTGTGTGTGTGTGTGTGTGTGTGTGTGTGTGTGTGTGTGTGTGTGTGTTTAAATATTCCAAGATAACTTCAACCCAAAGTTACGCACACCTACACACGCGCTCACGCTCGCACACACACGCGGGATATAGCCTAGTGGTCAGAACATTGTGCTCGTAATTTGACCACCCGGGTTCGATTCCCGGTGGAGGAGATTTTTCCTCTGGAGTTAACATCAGTGCTGACTCCACTCTCCCCAAAGGTCTTTCGGATGAGAATATAAACCGAGGCCCCGTGTGCGAACGCACGCAGAACATCTTGCACACACGTTAAATCCTGATCCGCTTTTCGTAAGAGTAGGCCATCGGTGCCAGTGGGAACAGATGACATTTGCAAAACTGCATACACATGGGGACTGGATGTAAAAAAAAGCATATGAATGCTTATTCCATTATGCGCAATATAAAGAATAAATAAAGAATAAAGAAGAATAAATAAACACACACACACATTTTTTGCTGAAGATTTGCTGTTTTCAGCCCGAAATCCAAAAGCGATTTAGAAAGCCATTAATAACTTAACTAATAAATCAAGACTGAACTCCCAGACAGTCGTAAAAGAAATATCAGTAGAAAACCGGAATTTCCGCTTTGCAAACATTGCTGACTCTATAATATCTAATGACAAAACAAAAACAAACGAGCTGATAGAATTAAAACAATACTGTTCATCAAAGAACATCTCATCTGATTTTATCATATCCCCAATAACAGTAACAGAAGTGCTTAATAGTATACTTGAATTGAAACAATCAAGATCAAATGACCTTGACAAAATTGATAGTCAAATATTAAAAATCATGCTACCCTATAACTGACACCCTAACGTACATATTTAACTGTGTATTGACAAGAATTACTTCCCAATGAAGTTTAAACAAGCAAAAGTAATACACTTACACAAATCAGGAGACCCAACCAATCCGTGAAATACAGACCAATATCCATACTATCAGTCCTATCTTAACTATTAGAAAAACATATACAATTTCACTTACATTCTCATTTTAAAAATATTATCTAATCAATGAAAACCAGTCAGGTTTTCGTAAAAACTATTCTGCTATACAGCCTCAATACAACTAATTGAGCATTGTCTTTTGAATATCAATAACAATGAATGAAATCACAGGAGTCTTTTTCCTAGACTTTGCTAAAGCCTTTGACGTTATTAGCCACTCTCTACTCATCAAAACATTTAAATGCTATAAAATTTCCAACCAAACATCATTTTTAGACTCATTTCTCAGTAATCGTCATGAACTTGTTGAAATCAGACCTAGGAGATCAACCTTATTATCCGGAAATATGGAATACCACGAGGATCAATACAAGGACCACTTCTTTTCTCCATTTATATTAATGACCTACCTCTACATATCCATTGTTCATGTCAAATGTTTGCTGATGATATATCAATTAAATGTGACAACAATGATCCAAACCAGCTTGTGAATGATATGCAGGCAGATATCAATAAACTTATCCTATTAGACAAAACTCAATCATGATTATTATGTCTCTTAATTCTAATAAAACAAAATGTATGTATATAACCACTCGGCAAAAAAGACAGAAATTAGTGTTCTCCATTTGTGCCAATATATACCCATGGACAACAAATTGAAGAAGTAGTCTCCACAAAGTACCTAGGTGCAGTAATCCACAACGATTTGTCTTGGTCAGATCACATAGCTGCATTAGGAAAACGAATCTCAGTAAACTTATATCAAATTAGAAAAATCAAGAATTTTCTAAATCTACAGTCATGAAAACTATTCTTATAAATTATGTTTCTACTTTATGGGATAGTGCAAGTGAAACAAACCTAAAGCATATAAACCTGCCATCATAAAAGAGCTGTTAAATAATCCATTTGAATCCTAATACACTGACCACCACCGACTACAAAGAACTAGATATTCTTCCACTCAAAGACAGACAGACTGCAGTTCAACAAGTATCTACGTATGTTCAATATATTAAACGGAAAAGCCCCAAAGAAAATTCTGGAAAAATTTGCTGTCAATAAAAACAGGCCTACCCATAGACTGTTTCTGCCCAGGCCCATAATAATCTCTGTAAACCAGGCCTTGCATATTCAGGAAGAACACTGTGGAATAATCTACTCTCTTTCTAAAATCAGTTTCTTCAAAACAAACGTTTAAGAAACTTTTGAAGAAACATCTGATGGACAAACTGTAAGTCCACGTTTATGTTTGATACTACCTCACATTTGACTGCTTGTTGTTATTCATGCCCCTGTTATTTTGTATTTTTATCATTTGTATATATGACTGACCTTATGTTGTTCTGTCTTGGGTTTGTTTTTTTATCTTGAGAGATTGGTCTGGAAGAAAATCCTCATTTCAGTTTTTCAACAAAGGTTCATATTTGAATGTTTTAGAAGTTAATCTTCATTTGGGTTTTTTGTGAGGGCAGGATGAAAAAAAAGTTAAGTAAACTTATTCTTTTAATCTCAATAAAGATCATTTTGACTTGACTTAACAGTCATTCTCTCTCTCTTCTCTCTCTCTCTCTCTCTCTCTCTCTCTCTCTCTCTCTCTCTCTCTCTCTCTCTCTCTCTGTCTCTCTCTGTCTCTCTCTGTCTCTCTCTCTCTCTCTCTCTCTCTCTCTCTCTCTCTCTCTCTCTCTCTCTGTCTCAATACTAATCTAATCTCAATACTATCTACATTGTATAAACCTTTAGAAAAACATCTAAAACAACATTTTTTGTTACACTTTACAAACTATGAATTATTTCATCCTAACCAAAGTGGGTTTAGGAAAAATCATTCATGCCATACAGCACTTAGCAATCTAATAGAGCAGTGGCATGATAATATTAACAGTGATCTATTAACGGGTGCAGTATTTGTTGACTTTGCTAAAGCTTTTGACTGTATTGAAACACAACCTACTCATAAGGAAACTGACTATGTATGGCATATGTCCAGATGCACTTAAACTTATTAACTCATTTCTTTATGACAGGAGACAAATTGTTTATCAAGACTCAACAATGTCATCTTTCTTGCCCATAAAATATGGTGTTCCTCAAGGGTCTTTGTTAGGGCCCGTCCTCCTCTGCAGACAACACTACCATACATACTGTAGGTAAAGACTTAATGTCTTTGAATACAGTTTTACAAAATGACTTGGACAATCTGACAACATAGACAGAGCATAATCATATGGCTCTCAATCCTCAGAAATCAAAACTCATGGTTGTTACAACGAGGTAAAAGCGTCAAAACTTCAAAAGCAAATTAACTGGAATAAAAATTAATGGTAACATGTTGGAAGAGGTAAATTCATTTAAATTACTTGGTCTATATATTGATAATAACTTGTTCTGGTCTAATCACATCTTTAATGTCTCAAAGAAAATATCTGAGAAGCTTTTTCAACTTAAGAGAATAAAACATTTTCTAGATCAGTATACTCGCTGTCACCGTTTGCATTTTTTTTAAATAGATCATTTTACGTGTAGTGGCTAGTTTGTCCAGTGCGTGCATTTTTGCACTTTTTTCTGTGTATATAAGCTGTCTATGTTAATTCCCTTTTTCCCTGGTATAAGCAGGTCTCTCGAGAAGTTCTGAGGCGAGAGTAGATCTAAGGGTTAGATCAGCGGAGGGGCTGCAGGCTTAGGCTAAGCAGGGGGAGTGGTGGCTGTTCCAGTTTTTGCTGTTGGGCACCATGTAGATCTAGTTTTGTCTCCGTTGGAGAAGCAGGAGAGAGCCTACGCCTGGTGGGAGGTTTAACTCTCCAGGTCCTGTCTTCGTTCTTTGTTCTTCGTTGCTGTTTGTCGCTTGTTCGTCTGGTCACATCCGTTGGGGTGCAGGAGTGCGCTATACCAGTTCCAGTGACGGGTGAGTGTTTGTACTAGCGACATGGTTTTGGTGTGTTGTTGTGTTCTGATAATGGGTATTGGTTCTTATTGTTAACTAAACATTTGTGGACGCTCCACCACATAATGAGACGGAGTGCACATGAGGTCAATTTTTAGTTATTGGCATGTTTATTAATGTGCAATAAAGTGGCTATCAAATACAAAAAACAGATTGAAAATCGAACAATTCTGTGCAACATTATTACAAATTGAAATGATTAGACTGCAGGATTGTGACAAATGAGAAACGGGCAAGTTTATTTTCGTAACAGGTTGTCAGAATGAGTGCTTTGGTATTTTCAAAACACATTTAAAGCAAAAGGAATAAAAATGATATCTTGATATTGCAATATAAGATAAATAAACAGATGTAGTTTAATAATCAATCAAAATCACAAAATTGACAACTTGACCCCACCTGCCTTTAAAGGCTCCTAGCGCAAAATTGGGTAATGTGCTAAGCGACTCATTTCGTGGTGGAGCGCCACATTTGGACTAAAGAGATATAAGCATATCATGAGTGTTTTGCTCTGAATTATATTTATTTTCCGTGAAGTAACACTAGTATTGGTGTATAGCTAACGGAGGGGTATTTATCCTTAGTTATGTGGGTTTTGTGGAAAGGGTTTTCATTGTGTCTTGTAATACTCAGCATTTTTTATATGTTGAAATTGATAAGGAAATTTTTGAGTTATGTGTGATATAGTGCAATTGAGTGTGTTTGATGGTAGGTATGGATTGATGTTGTTTTGTTATAAATATGCTTTATGACAGGGTCTTTCAAATGTTTTTGAATTAAGTCCATTTGGGTGTTGATAGTTATTATGAAGTGTTGAATGTGGATTAGATTAAGGTATATAGATATATATTTTTTCCCCGAGTACTGGGTGGTATCTTTGAGTGTGAAGAGACAGTTATTTTTCCAACCTAAAATAGAAATAATTTTAGTTACCAGTGTATGTGGAGGATTAGTAAGTATTGCCTTTTACAGGTTCCTGTTTGCCTCCAGTTGTCAAGTCAGTCCTGCCTTGTACCTTGTCTCCAGCAAGTCTTCTTCATCCCAGTCATCGTATTGTCCCAGTTGAGGAAAGTGATTTTTTTTTGGTGTGTTGTTTTTATTATTTTTTGGAATTTGCTTCAAAGACTGCTTTAGAGAAGAAAAAAAAAGGAATAGAGAAAAATACAGGACACTGAGTTAGAGTTAATATATAAGATTTAGATTAGAGTGCCGTTTGTATGTGTGTGTGTGAAAACTTGTATATTTTTGCACGTGATTTTTGCATTGTTTATTATTTTTGTTGTTGTTTACTATATAAGATTTTGTTAGCGTGAGGAAGTGTATTTTGGTGTGTTGTTTTTGCCTTGTTATTTTTTATTGTTGATTTTCATTATCATCATTGAAATTGAACAGGAAAGTTTGGAAATTTCTTCTCTGTGTTCTGCCTTTGTTGTTGTCGGGAAGTTAGAGTGGGTATGGGTGGGGTTATATTCACACCCAAACGATTCTTCTTTGCTTGTATAAAACCAGACCTAGACTATGCCTCTACTTGCTGGGACTTGGCCAGTAAAAACTGTATAAAACGAATAGAAAGAGTGTATAAACGTTCACTAAAGGTAATTCTCCTCAAAACTAGTTCCCTAGAAGTTTGTGACTATAAAGAGTTGGATATTCTTCCCTTAAGTCTAAAATGTTGCTTTAATATAGGCCTATTTATGTATGAAATTATGAATAATCTAGCTCCACGATATCTTTGTCAGAAATTTCCAGTGAAAACAGTTCGAAATAAAAGTGTGGTTATTAGTCCTCGACCAAGAACTAATCTTTTTATGTCCTCTCTTGTATATTCTGGTACCAGACTATGGAATGAAATCCCCATCTCAGTTAAAAGCAAAAGTAGTGTATCATCGTTCAAAAAAGCGTACCACGCATACTTGTTCAATTCCATGTGATTGACATTAGTGAACTCCCTTTAAACTGGTGTGTGTATGTGTGTGTGTGTGTGTGTGTGTTTGTGTGTGTGCATGCGTGCGTGTGTGCGAGCGTGCGTGCGTGTGTGTATGTGTCAAAACAAGTCAAGTCAAACTTTCATTTCCAGATGGTACATTGAATAAGCAGTACAATTGCTTTTTTTTTTTGTTTTGCTTTTTTATCCCAACATTAGTGAGCTCCCTTTGAACTTGTGTTTCTTTTTACATTGGTGAGCTCCCTTTGAATTGATGTGTGTGTGTGTGTGTGTGTGTGTTGTGTGTGTGTGTGTGTGTGTGTGTGTGTGTGTGTGTGTGTGTGTGTTTTGATCTTTGCTAAGTAATGACATTGTAAAAGGTCTTTTTTTATTGTTTGGTTGGGTTTTTTTTTGTTTTTTTTAAATGGTGTAATGCGTATTTTCGTGATTATTCTTTAAGCATATCCCATTGTAGCCGAGAAACTGTACATACCTATGGATATGTATCCAGGATGAAGTGTGTGTGTGTGTGTTTGTGTGTGTGTTTGTGTGTGTTTATGCTTGTGGGTGTGGGTGTAAGGGTGTCATGTCTTGACTTTTGGGGATGAATTGTTTATGGGAGGGGAGTTTTTCGTGTCTGACTGGTTTTGCTTAAATTCATTTGATTTGTTAACTTATGTCATTTTTCAATGATTTCCTGATTATCAGTAACTGGATGACAATATGACTGATTGATTTTTTTCTTTTGCTATCTTACATTTCTTTGTCTATTAATTCATTGATTTATTCATAATTGTTTCAGTTTTCCCCATGAGGACCTGGTGTAAAGAAACCTCTGGCTTATCCAATTACCCTCATTAAAATTTCGAGTTTCGAATTTCGAGTTTCTCTCTCTCTCTCTCTCTCTCTCTCTCTCTCTCTCTCTCTCTCTCTCTCTCTGTCTGTCTGTCTGTCTGTCTGTCTGTCTGTCTGTCTGTCTGTCTGTCTGTCTGTCTGTCTGTCTGTCTGTCTGTCTGTCTGTCTGTCTGTCTGTCTGTCTGTCTCTCTCTCTCTCTCTCTCTCTCTCTCTCTCTCTCTCTCTCTCTCTCTCTCTCTCTCTCTTTCTCTCTCTCTCGGCCGGATGAAAAAAAGTATGTAATACTTACTCTGTTACCCTTGAAAAATAAAGATTATTCATTCATTCTCTCTCTCTCTCTCTCTCTCTCTCTCTCTCTCTCTCTCTCTCTCTCTCTCTCTCTCTCTCTCTCTCTCACACACACACACACACACACGCACACACACACACACACACGCACACACACACACATACATACACACACACCTACACCCACCCACCCACACACACACACACACACGCACGCACGCACACACACACACACACACACACACACACACACACACAAGATTCAAGATTTAATTCCTTTCACCCCTTTTGGGGCATGGAGGATAACAAACAAGTTCAACAGGAGAAAAGAAACCTTACAGCAAAACATCCAAAAGTATTATCAATATCAACAGGAACTGAAAAGCAAGAATTCATCACAAAATAATAAACAAACAATATTAAAGACTCATGACATTTTTTTTAAAGGTATGTAAATTTCTGTAAAAGACACAATCTACACAGGTTAAAGGCATCAAATCAAATTTCAAAAAATACCTGCAGTTCTTATGAATTTTGATAGAGACAGAAGAACTTTTCTAGATTTACATTTCATCAGCCTGCAAAAATTATAACTGGACATGGGTTGACGAAAATGCCGAGGAATAAAATCTTGCCGTAAATGTGTAAAGTGGGGACATTCCATGATAAAATGAAATTCATCCCCTATAACAGACATATTGCATTTTGAACATACTCTTTCATCCCGTGGTATGTTATGGAAACGTCCAACCTCAATAGGAAGTTTGTGACAACTGCAACGAAATTTCATAAGAGTGTAAACATATACATCGGGTAGACAAGTTATATATTTTTCCATACCAAAATCAATTTTATAGTTTTTGTAATAAAGGCATCTGCTACTATCCAACAGCTCAGCTCTCCATTCATTAACAAATTTATCTATTAAGAAGGCTTTGACATGTGAACTGGTAGAATTGATAGTTGAACAAAACTGTCTCTCCCACAAACAATCAAATCCGCTTTGTACTAAAATGCTTTGTATCTTTTTTAACCATGCGGATTGAATCAAAGATTTGTCATATAAATCTTTCATCATCTTATAAACATTTGAGGATAGTTTCTCTGAATGAAAATCAAGCAGCTGCATCCAGAAACGAACCATTCGAACAGAAACCAAAATAGACAAGGGATATCTGCCTGTTTCTCCATATACTAACGAAGTCGAAGTCGTACGCTTTAAACGAAAGATGTATTTTAAAAATTTTAACTGAAACTTATCAATTATTGCTAGGTTTTCATATCCCCAAACTTCACACCCATACAGCAGAACAGGTACAACTATTTTATCGAATAAATCAAGTATCACATGTATAGGTAGTTCTTTTTGCCGTGCAGTCCTTATCAAACTAAACATGACTTTAGTAGCTTTATCACAAGCATTTTTCTTGCATTTTGCAAAACTACCACTCTTACTGAAAATAATTCCTAAATATTTAAAACTATTTACAACTTCCAAGGTTTTTCCACCATATGTGAACATGTTACGAGATCTATTACGGCCAAATACCATGATTTTTGTTTTGACTGGATTCACAACAAGTTTCCATTGAGAACAGTAAGCATACAAATTGTCTAAAGCATCTTGTAACCCCTTCTTTGTATTAGAGAATAAAATAGTATCATCAGCATATAGCAAAATTAGAAGTTTAACATAGTTCGTTAGCATTTCTCCATCAGATGAAAGCTGAACATTCAATGGTGAGCAATTTCTATCTGTCAAATATAGTTCCAAATCATTCAGAAACATAGAAAACAAGACAGGAGAAAGACTATCACCTTGACGAACACCAGTAAAGCTTTTGAAATAGTCAGAGCAGATTCCATCTTTAACAAAAACACAAGCTTTTACATTTTCATACATATTCATGATGATTTTCAATACTTTTCCATTTATATTTTGTTTTGCCAGTTTATACCATAAAGCACTACGGCATACAGAATCAAAAGCCTTCTGATAATCAACAAAAGCACAGTATAACGTTAGTTTTTTGCTTAGAAAGATATCTGAAAGACATTTTAAAATGAAACAATTATCTATAGTAGAGTGATACTTTCTGAAGCCTGCCTGGTTTTCCAAAAGTATCTTATTTGTTTCAAGAAATCTTGTCAACCTAATATTTAATACAGAAGTGAACAGTTTTCCAATACAACTCAACAATGTTATACCTCTGTAGTTATCACAGTCGTATTTGTCTCCTCTACCTTTATAAATAGGCTTTATAAGGCCAACCAGCCAAACATCTGGTATCTTTCCTGTATCTAACACTTTATTAAACAGTTTGCAATACAACGTTTTAAGCACTGGTTTGCTATACTTGACATAATCAGAATAAATATTATCTATACCTGCTGCTTTACCACTTTTCATTAAATCAAGGGCATTTCCCACTTCTTGTTCAGTTATAGATCTGTTAAGATCATCTAAACTGAAATCTGGAAGGTATTCAAAGGTAATATTGTTGTCTGTAAATTGAGAACTGACAGGATTTACATCATTTAGTGTTTTAAAATGTTCAAAAAGAGTAGGTAAACTAATTGGACATTCATCAAAAGAGTGCTCTTTTACTTCTTTCCAGAAATCTTTACTGTTGCTTTTTTTCATAGTCTTTAAGTGATGACACCATTTTTTCTTTGCTCTCCGACATGTTTTTCTGATGGTATTTTTGTACTCTTTACTGGCTATTTTCAGGAGAAAACGTGTTTCTGGAGTGTCTCTGCTTTTACATACAACTTTACGTTTTAGATACAATCGTCTTTTTACTGAGCATTCTGCATTGAACCACACTTTGGATGGTTTTTTAACACTATGTTTTAACCTATGAACTGGTTTTGTACCAAAAGTAGATTTTGCTGCCGTCATAATCATTGACGTCAAGTCATCATTAATTTCGTCAATAGTGACGTCTTCCTGCTCAGTTTTGGTAATTAGATCTATTATGTTAAGCTTTGATAGCTCAGAAATAAATGAGTCTTTCAGACTCAGTTCAAATGGTTTTGGTCGTTGTTTTCCTAGGTGATCATGTGATGTATCTGAAATATTTAAACTAGTACCTGTATCAACTTCTTGTTTCTTTATGCTTATTGTTAGTTCTATTGGACAGTGCACATCAGACAAAACAGCATCAAAGGGTGCAACATAAAAATCATCTAGAAATGGAAAAAAGTCGCTTGTACCTAGAACATAATCAAGTATAGCATTACCACAGCTTGTATAATTACCCACCCCCTCATCCCTTCCAAAACGACCATTAAAGATAAACAGACACTGGGCTTTACATAAATCAAGCAGCCGATACCCATAGTTATTGATTCGATGCTCATCCTTTGAACATCTAGGTTTTGGATCAGCACTGCAATCCTCAAGAATATAAACATTCTGATCTACCTCATCTGGATCTATGTCAATGTAATCATTATTGCATTTGGTATTTGCATTGAAATCACCCAATAACAACACAGGACAGTTATTATATTTACATCTAAGGTCAACTAGAGAAGTTTCAATATCATCAAATAAATCAACACTACTATATCGTGAACCCTCTGGAGGAATATAGACTGCTCCACCTAAAACTGGTTTGTCAAACCCTGTTATCTTTTGATCTATCAAGAACCATAAAACGTGATCGTGTTTGTTTGCTAAAGTTTTAATGTATTTACACAATGACTTTTTAATTACTAAAGCAATACCACCTGAGCGGTTATTCGATACTTTTTTTCTGCTCAAAATATCAATGGAAAATCCCATTTTATCAAATACATCAACAAAGAAATCCAAATCTAGCTGATCTGTCTTTGTTTCAACAAAGACCATTAAATCAAAACCAGTGATATAATCCACAAAATCCCTGCATTTTAGACGGCTGCGTAAACCACAGACATTTAACAACATAATGCTTATACATGAATGTGGCAGGATATAATCTTTGTTAACCTTCTTAAGACATTTTTTACTTTTTTTATCTGAGTCAAATTTACTCTCAGTCTTGCTTTCTATTATAATATTATGATTTATTTCTGATGATTTACACAAGCATGAAGATACATCACACACATTTACATTACGTGGCACATGTTTCTGCATAACAGAGCTTAAACTCTTGCACCTACGATCACAGTGTAATGACCCATTGATATTTATTTCATTTGTGATCTGAGAAACACTAGATTCATTCTGTCTACTGCACATGTTTTGTGAATGTGTACAAATTTCGGAAGATGCTGCACATGGTAAAGAAGACGTGTTCATTACATACACAGGCACTGCTACTGACGAAGAAACAACACGACTATTAGTAGAATACAAAGCAGACTCAACTACACAATTAACTGAAGAACAACATGAGGAAATAGAAGGATTTCTTACGATTTTAGAACATTGTGGTAAAGCTGTGGCATGAGATGAAAAGTTTGTGGCCAATGGTGAAGTGGAACTTGAAGACAATGTTAAAGCGGGGCAAGG
>CM060350.1:7164547-7167047 GCA_030674155.1 Stramonita haemastoma
ACACACACACAGCACAACTGACCACACCGGACACTACTAGACTAGTTAGCTGGGGTGTAATAAGCCAAAATCACTCTATGCAAGAAACACTACCATAGTCATTTTGGCAACGCTGAAAGCACTATCAGTAGTGTTGTTTATAGCACAGGCCTACACGCCAAAAACACTATTTCTGGCTATGCCTCCTACCTACGCGAGGCTTGAGAATCGAACCCAGGACCTCATGATGCACTTGTAGGAGGCTGGGAATCGAACCCAGGACCTCATGATGCACTTGTAGGAGGCTGGGAATCGAACCCAGGACCTCATGATTCACTTGTAGGAGGCTGGGAATCGAACCCAGGACCTCATGATATACTTGTTGGCAAGCCAACACCTTAAACATCCTGCCACCCTCCTTCTTAGTATTTGATAATTATATAAACAAGTGTGTGTAAGCGGTAGTGTTTTAGCATAGAGATAGTGCTCATAGCGTACGCCAAAGTCTTTAAGGTAGTGTTTACAGCATGTGCTAACCCGTTAAACCCTGTTCCGCTTTTCGTAAGAGTAGGCCATTGTGTGCCGGTGGGAACAGATGACAATATTTACACAACTGCATACACACGGGGACTGGATGAAAAAAGCACATGAGTGCTTATCCCATTATCCTCGATATAAAAGAATAAAATAAAATAAAATAAATAAAATAAAAACCCTGCGATAGACTGGCGTCCTATCCAGGAGGGGGGGGAGTCTATGACTCTCAGTCGCTTAACGCCACAGAAACCGGGATAAGCACCGGCCTGATGAGCCTTAGGCTCGAGACAGACTTTAACTTTTTAACGTACAGCGTGTGCAAAAGTCACTACGGTAGTGGTTATGGCAGGAAAGCCTTAACGCCCAAACCCCTGCAGTAGTCTTTATTGCACGGTAGTGTTTTTGAGCGTGTTACAGGGGCAGTGATTGCTTTAACTCTGCTGTTTGGAGAACTAGTTGTGTCCTGCATCCTTAACTCTCTTCTTCTTCCTCTTCATGCATACATACATACATACATACGTACGTGCGTGCGTGCGTACGCGCACGTCGTGAGCGCATATAAACGTGCGTGTGCACACACTAACACGCGCGCGCGCGTGCATGCGTGCGTGCACACACATAGCACATATAATTATATATATATAGAGAGAGAGAGATACTAGATACATAGATACATACATAGATACATACATAGATACTGATACATACATACATACATACATACATACATACATACATACATACATACATACATACATACTCATCAGCTTCATCTCTCTCATCTCTCATACTCTCCTCTCTCTCTCTCTCTCTCTCTCCTCTCTCTCTCTCTCTCTCTCTCTCTCTCTCTCTTCTCTCTCTCTCTCTCTCTCTCTCTCTCTCTCACACACCACACCCACACACACACACATCACACACACCACACACACACACACATACACTCACACACACACACATAGATACACACACACATAGACACACACACACATACACACACACGCACGCATGCACGCGTGTATATATATATATGAGAAAATATATGTGTGTGTATGTATATATATAATTATACATATATATATACATATATATATATTATATATATATATATATATATATATATATATATATATATATATATAACATATATATATATATATATGCTTATTGACTTCACTCATAAACTTGGCAATCAGGTAAGTGTAAAATCAATCAGAGAAGTGTAAAAGTGTAAGTGTAAAATCAATCAGAGAAGTGTAAAAAGTGTAAGTGTAAAATCAATCAAAGAAGTGTAAAAGTGTGAAGTGTAAAATCAATCAGAGAAGTGTAAAAAGTGTAAGTGTAAAATCACTCAGAGAAGTGTAAAAAGTGTAAGTGTAAAATCAATCAGAGAAGTGTAAAAACTGAGTAGTCAGTGTTATTATGAATTTAGAATTCGGATGGCTACCGGAACGAAAGAATGTCTTTTTCTGTTTGTTTCACGGTTTGGGACAGAAAACGGCGTCCTGAAGGCAACAATTGAAACTCGGAAAAACAGCGCGTAGGAATGATCGGCCAAAATGGCTGTTGCTTTACGTACAAGCTGCTGATTACAAAACGACTTGAGATCTCTTTGGTCTTTCTCCAATTATTTTCTTTAGCAGATTCTCACAATTCTCTGAAGACCATTCTTGTTCTTGATACTAAAGTACTTGTACCAACAAATGAAAGCAAAACTTAGAACACTCTCTGTGTCAGACTTGTAACACAAAGAAAGGATCTTTCTTGTCAACAAAAAATGAATTAAGCCTCTTTGAAAACACACACAGACACACACACACACACACACACACACACACACACACACACACACACACACACACACACACACACACACACACACACAACAAACACACACACACAACACACACACACACACACACACACACACACACACACACACACACACACACACACACACACACACACACACACACACACACACACA
>CM060350.1:7181259-7188759 GCA_030674155.1 Stramonita haemastoma
AGCGAATGCACGCAGAACATCTTGCGCACACACGTTAAAACCCCGTTCCACCTTTCGGAAGAGTAGGCCATCGTGTGCCGGTAGGAGCGGATGACAAAATTATAACAAACCAGCATGCACACATGTGTCGTGTTTAGACACCGTCCCTGAGGAAAAATCGGGAAGTTGGAATCCCAGAGCGGCTGGGGGCTGTAGGTATATGGCAACGTTCTGGTGGCTCCTGCGACGGTACTGGAACCATTCGTATCGGTCAATGCCTTTCCAATGGATCATTCCAGTGCCGTGGAGAGGGGGGGTCTGCTGTATGGGTAACAGCTTGCCCTCCATACTTACTTGCCCAGGCTTTGCGCTCTAAAGACTAGAGCGCAACTCCATAGTCTTCCGAGACTGATGAGTGCCTACTACTACTACTACTACTACTACTGGTGTTAATATAAACAGGGGGGATGCAAGCATCCCTGCTTTGTTTTCTTTCCTTGTTCATGAAATTGCTACATGGAAAGAAAGCACGGTGTTTCTTATTATGATGAAGTCACAGGTTGTTTATTGCACTTTTTTGCTGATGGCGTTTGCATTGATATCTGAAACTTCAGTAGGTCTTCAAAACCAGTGACATCGTTTACAGAGATCAGCGTCTAAGCTTCAGCTGGAGGTCGATGTGTCTAAGAGTAATGTAATTGTTTTTTTAGGAAAGGGGGTTTATCTTGCTGCAAGATAAAGATGGCACTCCAATGGTGTCACTAGTAGGCACTCATCAGTCTCCGAAGACTATGGTAGCTGTGCTCTAGTCTTTAGAGCGCAAAGCCTGGGTAAGTAAGTATGGAGGGCAAACTGTTACCCATGCAGCACCCTCCCTCCCCCCCCCCCCCCCCCCATCTCCATGCCACTGGAATGATCCATTGCAAAGGCAATGGCCGATACGAATGGTTCCAGTACCGTCGCAAGAGCCACCATAACGTTGCCATAATAACCTCGAGCCGCCCTGGGGACTCCAACTCTCCGATTTTTCCTCAGGGATGGTGTCTAAACACGACGCCTGTGTGCATACTGATTTTTTCATAATTTTGTTATCCGCTCTTACTGGCACACGATGGCCTGCTCTCCCGAAAGGCGGAACGGGGTTTTAACGTGTGCGCCAAAAACTCTGTAATGTAACTGTTTTAAGGAAAGGTGCTTGCTGCTAGATAAAGATGGCATTTCAATGGCGTTAATATCTATCTGTCTGTCTATCTGTCTATCTATCTATCTATCTATCTATCTATCATCTATCTACTATCTATCTATCTATCTATCTATCTACTGATCGATCGATCGATCGATCGATCGATCGATCGATCGATCTCTCTATCTCTCTATCTCTATCTCTCTCTATCTATCTCCCTATCTCCCTATCTCTCTCTCTAGCTCTTTATCTCTCTATCTCTATCTCTCTCTATCTATCTCCCTATCTCCCTATTTCCTATCTCCTAGCTCTCTATCTCTCTAGCTCTTATCTCTCTATCTCTCTCTATCTCTATATCCTATCTACTATCTATCTATCTATCTATCTATCTATCTATCTATCTATCTATCTATCTATCTATCCCTTATTTTGACGACCGTGGGGGCACCCCTGAAGACTTGATAACCAGTTTCCTCCATTCCTCTCTCTCTGTTCTGCCTTTCTCAGGGTATTGTTGAGTTCTAGGCCTGTCCATTTGCTGATGTTGTCATCCCATCTCTTCTTTGGTCTGCCTCTTTTTCTTCCTCCTTGGACAGTGCCTTGCAGTATTGTTTTTGGTAGTCCTTTAGATCTTGTGACATGCACGTACCATTTAAGTTTACGCTTCTTTATGATTGATGGAAGATTTTCGTAGGAGCCAATGGTTTGCTGGATTCTGTTTTCTGAATAACAGAATCCAGCGAACCATTGGCGATACTATGGCTGTAGTAAATGTATATAAATATCTATGATTATATTTTTCAACATGTATGAGTTTTACGTGTGCTTGTAAAGACCATGCTTGTCAGGCGAAGAGAGTTCTTATTTTTCGTAAGCGCAGATTGTGTCGTTTACAGAAATCGATATACTTTTTATAAAATGTTTGGAATCTTTAGTATTGTTTGTTGATCATTTTGCAATGAATTCTTGCTTTTCAATTCCTGTCAGTATTGATAATACTTTTGGATGTATTGCTGTAAGTTTTCATGTTTTTTTTTCCTGTTGAATTCGTTTGTCATCCTCCATACCCCAAAGGGGGTGAAAGGAATTAAACCTTGAAACTGTTTTTTGGTCAAATTGTTTGCCTGTCTGTTTGTATGTCTCTCTGTCTCTGTGTCTGTCTCTCAAATTGTGTTTGTCTATCTGCTTCTGTCTCTCTGTCTCTCTGTCTATCTCTCATGTTGGGTCTCTCTCTCTCTCTCTCTCTCTCTCTCTCTCTCTCTCTCTCTCTCTCTCTCTCCTCTCTCTCTCTCTCTCTCTCTCTCTCTCTCTCTCTCCTCTCTCTCTCTCTCTCTCTCTCTCTCTTTCTCTCTCTCCCTCTTTCTATCTCTCTCTTTCTCTGTGTCTCTGTCTGTCTGTCTGTCTGTCTGTCTGTCTGTCTGTCTGTCTGTCTGTCTTCTGTCTCTCTCTCTCTCTCTCTCTCTCTCTCTCTCTCTCTCTCTCTCTTTCTCTCTCTCTCTTTCTCTGTGTCTCTTGTCTGTCTGTCTGTCTGGTCTGTCTGTCTGTCTGTCTGTCTGTCTGTCTTCGTCTGTCTGTCTGTCTGTCTGTCTCTCTCGTCTCTCTCTCTCTCTCTCTCTCTCTCTCTCTCTCTCTCTCTCTCTCTCTCTCTCTCTCTCTCTCTCCTCTCTCTCTCTCATCTTCTCTCTCCCTCCTCTCTTCGTCTGTCTCCTGTCTCCTGTTTTCTGTCTCCTTCTTCTCTCTCTCTCTCTGTCTCTCTCTCTTCTCTCTCTCTCCTCCTCTCTCTCTCTCTTCTCTTTCTCTCTCTCTTTCTCTCTCTTCTCTCTCTTCTCCTTCTCATCTCTCTCCATCTTCTCTCTGTCTCTCTGTCTCTCTGTCTCTCTGTCTCTCGTCTCTGTCCTGTCTGTCTGTCTGTCTGTCTGTCTGTCTGTCTGTCTGTCTGTCTCTCTCTCTCTCTCTCTCTCTCCTCTCCTCCTCTCTCTCTCTCTCTCTCTCTCTCTCTCTCTCTCTCTCTCTCTCTCTCTCTCTCTCTCTCTCTTCTCCAGCGCTGTAATGTCATTATTACGCACACACACAGATAGACGAAGTGGGTGAGGGGGTCGGTGGAAGGGGTGGGGTAGGGGTGGGGGTGGGGGTGGAAGAGGGCGGGTGGAGGTGGCTGTGAAAGTTGTAACTCCTCTAGTCCGGACATCGATTTTCTGCTACTGTGTCAGAATAGCTTCTGACATTGTTCACTGCACTGTGTGGTGTGTGTGTGTGTGTGTGTGTGTGTGTGTGTGTGTGTGTGTGTGTGTGTGTGTGTGTGTGTGTGTGTGTGTGTGTGTGTGTGTGTGTGTGTGTGTGTGTGTGTGAGTGTGGTGTGTGTGTGGGGGGGGTGTAATGTGTGTGTGTGTGTGTGTTGTGTGTGTGTGTTTGTGTGTGTGTGTGTGTGTGCGTGTGTGTTATGTGTGTTTGTGTGTTATGTGTGTGTGTTGTGTGTTGTGTGTGTGTGCGTGTTATGTGTGTCAGTGTGTGGTGTGTGTGTGTGTGTGTGTTGTGTGCGCGCGCGCGCGCGCGTGTGTGTGTGTGTTGTGTGTGCGCGCGCGTGCGTGTTTGTGTGTTATGTATGTGTTGTGTGTGTGTTATGTGTATGTGTGTACAGTGTTATATGTGTGTGTATATATGGGTGTCTGTGTGTGAATATGTGTCTGTCTGTCTGTACATGTGTGTTTGTATGTGTGAGGGGGTGGCTGGGTGAGGAGGGGGTGTGGATGTGTGTGGGGGGGGGGGGGGGGCGGGGGTGCATGCGTGCGTGCGTGTGCAATAAAAAAAATTCAACCATTCATTCAGATTCTCTCTCTTCTCTCTCTTCTCTCTCCTCTCTCTCTCTCTCTCCTCTCTCCCTCTCTCTCCTCTCTCCTCACTCTCTCTCCATCCTCCTCTCTCTCTCTCCTTCTCTCTCTCTCTCTCTCTTCTCTCTCCTCCTGCTCTCTCTCTCTGTCTCTCCTCTGTCTCTCTCTGTCTCTCTCTGTCTCTTCTCTGTCTCTGTCTCTGCCTCTGTCTCTGTCTCTGTCTGTCTGTCTGTCTGTCTGTCTGTCTGTCTGTCTGTCTGTCTGTCTGTCTCTGTCTCTGTCCTGTCTGTCTGTCTGTCTGTCTGTCTGTCTCTCTCTCTCTCTCTCTCTCTCTCATCTCTCTCTCTCACTCTCTCTCTCATCTCTCTCTCTCTCTCCTCTCTCTCTCTCTCCTCTCTCTCTCTCTCTCTCTCTCTCTCTCTCTCTATCTCTTAACCCATGTTGTGGATTCCTATGCCATGTTGTTTATTTGGGCTGTCATTGACAGTATATTCTTTTTTCCAATTTATGTGTGTTATGCCCAGTCCCCACCCCTCTGTCCCCTTGTGAATGGGCGTAAAGCTTATCGCAAATAAATCATTGTCATTGTCATTGTCATTCTCTCTCTCTCTCTCTTTTTATCTCCCCTCCCTCTCTCTCTCTGTCTCTCTCTGTCTCTCTCTCTCTCTGTCTCCTCTGTCTCCCCCTGTCTCTCCCTGTCTCTCCCTGTCTCTCTATCTGTCTGTCTGTCTGTCTGTCTGTCTGTCTGTCTGTCTGTCTGTCTGTCTCTCTCTCTCTCTCTCTCTCTCTCTCTCTCTCTCTCTCTTCTCTCTCTTCTCTCTCTCATCTCCTCCACTCCTCTCTCTCTCTCTCTCTCTCTCTGTCTCTCTGTCTCTCTGTCTCTCTCTCTCTCTGTCTCCTCTGTCTCCCCCTGTCTCTCCGTCTCTCGCTGTCTCTCTATCTCTCTGACTCTCTCTGTCTCTCTGTCTATCTCTGTCTGTCTGTCTGTCTGTCTCTCTCTCTCTCATCTCTCTTCTCTCTCTCTCTCTCTCTCTCTCTCTCTCTCTCCTCCTCTCTCTCTCTCTCCTCTCTCTCTCTCTCCTCTCTCTCTCTCTCTTCTCTCTTTCTCTCGATTTCTTTGTTTCGTGTATTCTTTTTCCTGGCAGTCAATAAGTGTACACAGTGTCTGTTGGAGACAAGTGAGATTGTGTAGGCTTTCTCTTAGTTTGGCTTTTCTTCTTCTTCTTCTTCTTCTTCTTCTTCTTCTTCTTCTTCTTCTTCTTCTTCTTCTTCCTTCTTCTTCTTCTTCAGAATTCGTCTTCTTCAGAATTCTTCTTCTTCTTCAGAATTCTTCCTTTTTTTTCAGAATTCTTCTTTTTTTCTTCTTCTTCTTCTTCTTCTTCTTCTTCTTCTTCTTCTTCTTCTTCTTCTTCTTCTTCTTCTTCTTCTTCTTCTTCTTCTTCAGAATTCGTCTTCTTCTACTTCTTCTTCTTCAGAATTATTCCTCTTTTTTTCAGAATTCTTCTTCTTTCTTCTTCTTCTTCTCTTCTTCTTCTTCTTCTTTCTTCTTCTTCGTCTTCTTCTTCTCTCTTCTTCTTCTTCTTCTTTCTTCTTTCTTCTTCTTCTTCTTCTTCTTCTTCTTCTTTCTCTTCTTCTTCTTCTTCTTTCTTCTTCTTCTTCTTCTTCTTCTTCTTCTTCTTCTTCTTCTTCTTCTTCTTCTTCTTCTTCTTCTTCTTCTTCTTCAGAATTCTTCTTCTTCTTCTTCGCAATTTTTCTTCGCAATTCTTCTTCTTCGCAATTCTTCTTCTTCGCAATTCTTCTTCTTCGCAATTCTTCTTTGTTCTTCTTCTTTGTTCTTTTTCTTCTTCTTCTTCTTCTTCTTCTTTCTTCTTCTTTCTTCTTCTTCTTCTTCTTCTTTTCTTCTTCTTTCTTCTTCTTCTTCTTCTTTCGCAATTCTTCTTCGCAATTCTTCTTCTTCTTCTTCTTCTTCTTCTTCTTCTTCTTCTTCTTCTTCTTCTTCTTCTTCTTCTTCTTCTTCTTCGCAATTCTTTCTTCGCAATTTCTTCTTCTTCTTCTTCTTCTTCTTCTCTTCTTTGTTCTTCTTCTTCTTCTTCTTCTTCTTCTTCTTCTTCTTCTTCTTCTTCTTCTTCTTCTTCTTCTTCTTCTTCGCAATTCTTCTTCGCAATTCTTCTTCGCAATTCTTCTTCTTCTTCTTCTTCGCAATTCTTCTTCTTCTTCGCAATTTTTCTTCTTCGCAATTTTTCTTCTTCGCAATTTTTCTTCTTCGCAATTCTTCTTCTTCTTCGCAATTCTTCTTCTTCTTCTTCCTCTTCTTCGCAATTCTTCTTCTTCGCAATTCTTCTTCTTCGCAATTCTTCTTCTTCTTCTTTGCAATTCTTCTTCTTCTTCTTCGCAATTCTTATTCTTCTTTTTCGATATTCTTTGCAATTCTTCTTCTTTTTCGCAATTCTTCTTCTTCTTCGCAATTCTTCTTCTTCTTCGCAATTCTTCTTTTTCTTCTTCTTTTTCTTCTTTTCCTCTTCTCTTTCTTCTTCTTCTTCTTCTTCTCTTCTTCTTCTTCTTCTTCTTCTTCTTCTTCTTCTTCTTCTCTTCTATTTCTGTTTCTTCTTCTTCTTCTTCTTCCTTCTTCTTCTTCTCTCTTCTTCTTCTTCTTCTTCCCTTCTTCTTCTTCTTCTTTCTTCTTCGTCTTCTTCTTCTTCTTCATCATCATCTTCTTCTTCTTCTTCTTCAGAATTCTTCTTTTTCTTCAGAATTCTTCTTCTTCTTCTTCATCAGAATTCTTCTTCTTCTTCTTCGCATTTCTTCTTCTTCGCAATTCTTCTTCTTCAGAATTCTTCTTCTTGAGAATTCTTCTTGAGAATTTTTCAGAATTCTTCTTCAGATATACTCCAGAATTTTTCTTCGTCAGAATTTTTGTTCTCTTCATTATCAGTGTTAACACTATCATCGTCACGTCACGTCATTGTTATTTGTCGAAATAGTTTTGGTCATATTTTTTTTAGTGATCTTGTTCTGTGGTCTTTTCAGTGTCTGAGTCAATGCTCTCTCTCTCTCTCTCTCTCTCTCTCTCTCTCCTCTCTCTCTCTCTCCTCTCTCTCTCTCCTCTTTCATCACCCCTTCCCAACTCTGATGATTAACAGCACATGCTGTTTCGAACATCTGTCGAGCATTCTGATTGGTCAGCAGCGGAAACAAGCGATCAGCCAAGCGAAATGATTGGCCGCTACTGTGACCTCGGCCAAAGCGGCAAGGCAGGGGGACGCCACCTCACTGGCATGCTGGTGGTAGAAATGCAGACGATTCTTTTTTGTGTGAAGAAAGGAAAGACGGGAAGAGTGTGTCGGTGACTGACACTTTCTGGTGTGCTTCTGGGAGGATTCGGTCGTGTGTGTGTGGGGTGTGTGTGTATGTGTGTGGATTTTGTCTTCGATTCTGAATCGAGGTCGTGCCTGTGACCAGATTTTCTTCTAATTTGTTGCGATGCAGCACTCGCTGGACTCAAAAGTTGAT
>CM060350.1:7208759-7210381 GCA_030674155.1 Stramonita haemastoma
TACAAACCGCGATAAATAGACACAAAGGTACAGACAAGCACACAAATACACATACATATAGATTGTTAGATACACAGAGACACAGATACACAGACACACAGACACAGACACAGACACAGACGCATACACACACACACAGACACACACACACACACACACACACACACACACACACACACACACACACACACACACACACACACACACACACACACACACACACACACACACACACAACGGAATTAGTTTCTTGGTACTTTTCTAATTCTGAGGGGTTCAAATGTCTTTTTCTGCTGGGTTCCATCTCACTGTGGTCTTTATTTTAAACTAATGAAAAGTTGACAAAAAGCAGCCAAAAAAGGCTGCGAAATACTCTAGCTGTTCAACTATTTTAGATATTCCTTTGTCTCTTCATGGAGGTTATGCTTTGCTTCAAAATGTTTTCTGAAAACATGCAAAAAAGAAACAGGAAGAGGCTGGCTATCCCCAGCATACTTGTTCAGTTTCTGGATATTGAGATTATTCTTTGTACTCAGTACGGCTTTCGAAAATGCAGTACTAGAAAAATTGTTTCTCTAATCCACAGACTGAAATTAAAAGCATTTCGAGCAAAACTTGCAACAACAAAAATGCAATGTATGTGCAGTGAAAAACTGTCCAGTGTTACAAGTTTTAGGCTTTAAAAAGTTCCTACCAGCATTTCAAGATATTGTTCCTGACTATATTTATTCTGTGTGTATGTGTTTTTATTGGGTGGGTGTAATGAATCAGTAGGTTGCACAAAATAATCTGTAATTTCCCCCTCCCCCCCCCCCCCCCCCCTCCCACTCATGATGGGGCTTTGGCCTTATGGAATAAATCTTCGTTATCGCTATCGTTAAAATTATCGTTCTGTCTGTCTGTCTGTCTGTCTGTCCTGTCCTGTCTGTCTGTCTGTCTGTCTGTCTGTCTGTCTGTCTGTCTCTCTCTCTCTCTCTCTCTCTCTCCCTCTCTCTCTCTCTCTCTCTCTCTCTCTCTCCCTCCCTCTCTCTCTCCCCTCTCTCTCTCTCTCTCTCACTCTTCCTCCTCTCTCCTCTCTCCTCTCTCTTCCTCTCTCTCTCTCTCTCTCTCTCTCTCTCTTCTCTCTCTCTTCTCTCTCTCTCTCTCTCTCTCTCTCTCTCTCTCCTCTCCTCTCCTCTCCTCTCCCCTCTTCTCTCTCTAAAACAAAAATCACTACCATTAAAAAAAATTTATTCAATTCAATTCAATTCTCTCCCCCTCTCTCTCTCTCACACACACACTCTCCTCCCTCTCTCTCTCTCTCCTCTCTCTCTCCTCTCTCTCTCTCTCTCTCTCTCTCCTCTCTCTCTCTCATCTCTTCTCCTCTCCTCTCCTCTCATCTCCTCTTCTCTCTCTCTAAAGAAAAGAAAAAATCACTACCATTCTGAGGAGATCACACAACGTTCCTAAAAGCATTCTGCATCAATAACCGTTTGGTAACCTACAGCTTGTCAGCTGTGTGACGTCATATCAGCAGACACATACAGCATTTCGTGGGGTGGGGCTGTGGGGGGGGGGGGGGGGGGGGAAGGAGGGGGAATTATGCAGTGATGGGAGGGGGGTCACTTTCCATCACAAAAGAA
>CM060350.1:7210481-7212981 GCA_030674155.1 Stramonita haemastoma
CACACACACACACACACACACACCCCCCACACCACACACCCCACACAACCACAAAACACCACACACACAACAAAACACCACACACACGGAATTTTGGGTTTTTTGGGGTACATTTTCAAAATTCTGGGGGGGTTCAAATGTCTTTTTTGGGGGGTTTCCATCTCACTGTGGGTCTTTTTTTTTAAAAACAAATAAAAAGGGGTTTGGACAAAAAGCGGGCCAAAAAGGCTGCAAAATACTCTAGTGTTCAACAAATTTTTTAGATATTTTTTTCTTTTCATGGAGGGTTAGGGTTTTTGCTTCAAAATGTTTTCTGGGAAAACTAAAAAAAGAAACGGGAAAAAGAGGCTGGCTACCCCCCAGCTTACTTGTTCTTTTCTGGATATTGAGAAATTTTTGTACTCAGTACGGCTTTCGAAAATCCAAGGAAAAAACGAGAAATATTTTGTTTCTCAAAATCCACAGACTAAAAATTAAAAACATTTCGAGCAAAATTTGCAAAAAAAATTAAATTTTTAAGGGGAAAAATTTTTCCCGGGGTTTTTTAAATTTTTTTTAGGTTTTTAAAAGTTCCTACCAGCTTTAAAAATATTTTTCCTGAAAATTTTTAATTCTTTTTTGGGGTATGTTTTTTTTGGGTGGGTGTAATAAATCGTAGGTTGCCCCCAAATTTAAATTTTTTGTCCCCCCCCCCCCCCCCCCCCCCCCCCCCCCCCCCCCCCCCCCCCCCCCCCTCCCCCCCCCCCCCCCCCCCCCCCCCCCCCCCCCCCCCCCCCCCTTGCAATGGGGCTTTGGCCTTATGGAAAAATCTTCTTTTCGTTACCCGTTAAAAATGGGTTCTGTCTGCTTTTCTGTCTTTTGCCTGTTGTTGTTGTCTGTCTGTCGTTTGTCTGTTGTCTGTTTCTCTCTCTTCTCTTTCCCCCCCTCTTTTTTTTCCCCTCTCCCCCCCTCTCTCCCCTTTTCCTTTTTTCCCTCCCCTCTCTCCTCCCTTTCTCTCCTCTTCTTCTCTCTCCCCCTTTTCCCCCCTCACCCTCCTCTCCTCTCTCTCTCTCTTTTCCTCCTCCCCTCCCCCCTCTTTTTCCTTAAAAAAAATCACTACCATTAAATAAAATTTATTCAATTCAATTCAATTCTCTCCCCCCCTCTCTCTCTCTCACACACACACTCTCCTCCCTCTCTCTCTCTCTCTCTCTCTCTCTCTCTCTCTCTCTCTCTCTCTCTCTCTCTCTCTCTCTCTCTCTCTTCTCCTCTCCTCTCCTCTCATCTCCTCTTCTCTCTCTCTAAAGAAAAGAAAAAATCACTACCATTTCTGAGGAGATCACACAACATTCCTAAAAGCATTCTGCATCAATAACCGTTTGGTAACCTACAGCTTGTCAGCTGTGTGACGTCATATCAGCAGCAACACACACACACAGCATTTCGTGGGGGGAGGAGCGGAGGGGGAATTATGCAGTGATGGGAGGGGGGGTCACTTTTTTATCACAAAAGAATAGTTGCGTTTGTTGAGCTGTGTTCTTGTTGTTGTTTGTGGTGGTGGTGGTGGTGGTGGTGGTGGTGTGGTGGTGGTGGTGTGTGTGTGTGTGTGGCGTGTGGGTGTGTGTGTGTGTGTGTGTTGTTGTTCTTCAGTTTAACGTCCTTCCACTAAATAGTGATATCAGACAAAGATGTGTGTGTGCGCGCGCGCGCGGTGTGTGTGTGTGTATGTGAGAGAGAGAGAGAATGTGTGTGTGTGTGTGTGTGTGTGTGTGTGTGTGTGTGTGTGTGTGTGTGTGTGTGTGTGTGCACGCCACGTGTGCCTGCATTCATATGTGAGTGTGTGTGTGTGTACGCGCGCGTGCGTGCGTTACGTGCGTGTGTTGTGTGTGTGTGTGTGTGTGTGTGTGTGTGTGTTGTGTGTGTGTGTGTGTGTGTGTGTTACGGTTGTAACGGCCTATTCTACAAAGTACTAAAGAGAACTAAGGAAGAAAACAGCTTAGCTGTTAGTATGGCGTTGAACTATAGGAAACAGAACAGCAATATTTTTCATAAATCTACTAGTCAAAAATAAAAAGTAGTACAGAACATCGCAATTAACTACAAATCAAATGGGAACTATAACATGCAGAAAAATTTGAACTTTGAATACGTTTACACATAATAAAGTGTGTGTGTGTACGTGTGTGCGTGTGTGTGTATGTGTGTGTGTGTGTGTGTGTACGTGTGTGCGTGTGTGTGTGTGTGTGTGTGTGTGTGTGTGTGTGTGTTACGTGTGTGTGTGTGTGTTTGTGTGTGCGCGTGTACTTTGGCGTTTTTGGCGCCTAGGTTTAGAAGATAAGTGTGTGTACATATGGAGGATTTCTTTGGGGTGATTTTTGTTCTTTGTTGTTTTTGTGCAGTTTCTATACTGGTTTTGGTTTTGCTTTTTTTTTGCGTGGCTAAGAATCGAAGTTGGTTTTTCCTTTTTGAACAGTTTCTATACTGGTTTGTTGTTGTTGTTGCTTTCTTTGCGTGGCTAAGA
>CM060350.1:7222981-7230481 GCA_030674155.1 Stramonita haemastoma
ACTCCACTCCACTGCACACTCCACTCCACTACACACTACACACCACACACTCCACTCCACTACACACTACACACCCCACTCCACTACACACTCCACTCCACTACACACTCCACACCACACACTACACGCCACATACTCCACTCCACTCCACTACACACTACACACCACACACCCCACTCCACTACACACTACACACTACATACCACACACTACACTCCACACACTCCACTCCACTACACACTACACACCACAGACTACACACCAACACACCCCACTCCACTACACACTCCACTCCACTACACACTCCACTCCACTACACACCACACACTCCACTCCACTACACACCACACACCCCACTCCACTAAACACTCCACTCCACTACACACCACACACTCCACTCCACTACACACTCCACATCACACACTACACACCACACACTCCACTCCACCACACACTACACACTCCACTCCACCACACACTACACACCACACACTCCACTCCACTACACACTACACACCACACACTCCACTCCACTCCACACTCCACTCCACCACACACTCCACTCCACTCCACACTACACACCACACACTCCACTCCACCACACACTACACACCACATACTCCACTCCACTACACACTCCACTCCACTCCACACTCCCACTCCACTACACACCACACACTCCACTCCACCACACACTCCACACCACACACTACACACTCCACACCACACACTACACACCACACACTACACACTACACTCCACACACACACACCACACACTACACACTCCACACTACACTACACACTCCACACACACACACACACACTCCACTCCACACACACACACACACACACACACACACACACACACACACACACACACACACACACCACACACACACACACACAAACACACACCACACACACAACACACCCTCCAATCATAAACTGTGGTAGTGTATCTGGATCACTGCCATTGTTAAAAAGCATAATGTGTGTTTTTTCTGTGGATAATGTCAGACCATTTTCAAAAATATATTTATATAAATGATCTAGCTCTTTTTGATATATCTTTCTAGTATAATTAATCATCCTCTTTGTTGTACTGCGCTTCATAGTGACATTCATCCATATACATATATCATCTGCATATTGTACTAGGATTACATCGTTAGACAGTTTTGTTGGTAAGTCATGTAACAGTATATTAAATAGAAAAGGGGCTATAACAGAACCCTGTGGTAAACCCATGTGCAGTGACCTAGTGTGTGAATACGTATTCCCTACTCTTACTTGCATACTTCTGTTACGTAAAAAACTTTTGATATAATGATAGAGATGCCCGGAAAAGCCAATAGTCTTTAATTTATGCAGCAATTTAGCGTGCCAAACTTGATCGTAGGCTTTCCTGACATCAAAAAATGTTGCAAGTACATTTTTTCTTCTGGCAAACTGTTGCTTGATTTGTGTTGTTAGCTTAACTAGATTGTCAATAGCAGATCTGCCTTTTTGAAAGCCAGCTTGATTTACAGGAACTACTTTATTTTTTTGACAATAATATACAAGCCTCTTTAGAATTATTCTCTCCATGAGCTTACCTGTGTTAGAAGTCAGGGCTATGGGTCTGTAACTACTTTTATCAGTTTTAGGCTTTCCTTGCTTATGAATGGGAACAATGATAGACTGCTTCCAGTTTATTGGCATAATACCTTCCGTCCAACACCTTTGAAAAAGTTTATGTAACAGAATAATGAATTTTTCCGGTAGCTGTTTAAGCATATCATTGGATATGGCATCTAAACCAACAGAAGTTTTCTTTCTAGGAAGAGAAAATAATACATCTTTTACTTCATTGATTGCTATTGGGACATTAATATATTCAGTATTATTAGAAACTGGGTCTTCATATTCTATTTTGTTCTCTTCAGCTTTTCTGTATTTACTGCTTTTAAGTGAGAGACCTTCAATACGCATGGACTCTGAAAACATATCTGCAAAAGCCTCCGCCTTTTCTGCATTGGAGGGAAATTCATTGTTTTTAAATTTAACTGGGCAATTTGGTAAAGTCACACCTTTTCTCATTTCATGAAATTTTTTCCATACTTTTTTAAGATCTGTATGACTTGATATTTCACTGGAACAAAATGATGACCAAAATTGTCGTTTTGCCTGAGCTTATAACCATATTGCTGTAATTTTTGGCCTGCTTCTGTTTTTCATGGTTTTCTAATGTCTTATTTTTTAGATATGTTTTGAACATCAAACGTTTATTTGTCACCGCTTCCTCGCAAGCAGGTGTCCACCAAACATTCCCTGAACACTTCCTTGATTTTAGTGATTTAATAGTGGGGATAGATTGGTAAGCAGCTTGAATAATGGCATTAGTAAAGGTGGAATAAAATTGGTCTATATTATCAGAGTCCAAGCAATTTACATCATATGCTGTAAGGAAGCTTTTAAACTTTTCCCAATTAGCCTCTTTATAGTTAAATTTTGGTAGTATGTCTTTTTCAGTGTCACAAAGAGTTGGCATTTCATTAAAAGTAATAACAATAGGTAGGTGATCACTCCCCAGAGTATCTCCATTTGTTACCCACGTACATTCAGGAGCAAGAGCAGAAGATACAAAAGACAGATCCAATGCTGATGCTCTGTGGGTAGAGATGTCAGGTATCCTTGTCACACTACCATCATTTAGAAGGCACAGACAAGAGTCCGTTATATTTTCTATAAAACGATTGCAGGAAACAGATGTACTTCCTTTATCCCAGAAAGGCGCGTGGGCATTGAAATCTCCTGCTACCAGCCACTTCTGATTATCTTGTACAGAGTGCAGCCATTCTGTATTAAAGTCATTAACTCCCTTTGGTAAATACAGGGATACAATATTCATGACTAAATCATTTGTAAACTTTACACGTGCTGCGCAAGAATATGAATCTGGAATGTTATTAGGCATTGGTGAACAACATACATTATAGTCTACCCCTTCTTGAATGTATATTGCTGTATTGATTTTACTCACAGCATCCACATGTTCATGTACAGGTGGATAGTAGTAGCCTTGAAGTTTAGGCAACTTACATTTCTTTACATTGAGAGACTGTAATACAAGAGCTTGATAATTATTATTAGAAAGATGTTGAACTAAATATGGCAGATTAGTGGATATGGATCTGGCATTCCACTGCATGATTTTCAGCATTTGTGAATTTTTTTGAGGCATTATACGATTATAAACCAAAATGCCTTATCAACAAGTGAATAATTTTAAAATATTAATAAATTGGTACCAAGTTAAAAAGAGTGCAAGTAAACTAATAATACAATGTCAATTATGTCATTTAAAGCACACCACAGAAAGATAATAGATGAACAAAATAAATGAACAAATAAATAAAAACAGAACTACAACAACAAAAAAAGTTCTTTATCTGGTGAGCAGCTGCTGTTAGCGAGATTACAGTGTCTGTTGTCTGTACTGCAGCTGGTGCAACGCATCGATGTACAAAATGTCACCATTCAAAGGGATTTTTAAACATTTCAGTACACAAATACTGTAAAATTTTTAGGTATTTTACTAACATCAAAGTTAACCTGGAATGCTCATATTGGATACATTTTAACAAAAGCAAGAAAATGTATCAATTTCCTTAAAATGGTTAGTAGACAGTCATGGGGACAAGATATCTTCACTCTAAAATGCTTATCTACGTCACTTGTACGTTCCAAACTGTCTTATGGACAAGAAGTCTTTTTTAGTGCTCCCAATTATTTACTTAAAAAACTCCAAAGTATAGACAGCAAGGCATACAAACTTGCACTTGGTGTGCCATTCCATGCATCTACCATAGGAACTTATAACGAAATTGGGGAACTTCCCTTAGCTGAATACCGACAACTTTCATGTGCCAAATATGTGTTACGGAGCACAGCAAATGAAAATTTTGTTTCTAGTGAGTTACAAGTTCAAGCTGAAACGAATTTTCCGAAAAGAGCCAGACATATTTCGTGTTTAACGCCTATTGGCACTTACGTATCAGACCTTTTTAAAAAATCTGAACTTAATCATTACGACTTAGAAACACAAAAAGAAGCTGTACCATGTCCTTCATGGGAAATAAATAAAGCAAGTTTTGATATAGAATGTACAAATGGAAAAAAGAAAGAAAATCAAAATATCATGGTTGCAGATGTCCGATCACATATCGAAAATAACTATGCTAACTTTTTAAAAGTATATACAGATGGATCTGTCTTAGAAAACCATGAAACTGGTTCAGCATTCGTCATACCAGCATTTAAAACAGAGAAATCATACTATCTTGGTAAACATCATTCAATATTTACAGCTGAATTAATTGCTATTCTTATGGCTCTTAACCACATTCTTGATTTTCCATTTTTCATTATTCCTATTTTGCTCTGTGTAGACTCTAAGTCGGTACTGTATGCTATAAAATCCCCAAATTTCAAGAAAGTATCCAGAATCATTTTTGAAATTAAATACGTCATACACCTTCTAAGTTTAAGAGGTATTCCGGTTCATTTTTGTTGGGTACCTTCACATGTTGGAATATTTCCAAACGAGTGGGCTGACAGAGCTGCAAAAAAGGGGGCAAGACATGATTTGGAATCAATAGAACTACATGTTCCCTTATCTCTACAGGAGGGATACCACATATTAGAACAAACGTCATGGAGTAAGTTGAAAGAATCTGTTCAATTCAAGGAACAATGTCTAAAGAGTTGTCTGACTAGTTCCCTTACTTCATGTTACTTATCTCCCTCTAAAATAAAGTTAAGTGTCATAACCGCAAGAAGAGTAAATGCATTGTATTTTAGAATAAAGTTAAATGCATTCATCACAAAATTTTGCAAAAATGTCAAATGTCTATGTGGAGATCACATTACAAATACCCATATCATATTTCAGTGCCCAATTGTAAAGCCCCTCTTACCTGTATTTTCCGAGCAGTCTATGAAAAATGTATTTGAAAATTCAAAGTTAGCCTTTGCTATTGCTCGATGTTTATTGCACAGTCCACTTGAACATTTGTTGTAGTTATATTATTGATGTTTAATGTTCACACTTTGTTAAATTTAAACTTTTCTCATGTCTAAGTTGTTTGTTTTTTTTTGTTTTTTTTTTTTTTTTTAAATTTATATATATGTATAAAGTATTATTACCTTTTCATGTACAAAAACATCCACCCACATGTTAACTCTTCAGTCTTTTCTTCTCCCACTCCTTCCACTCCCTTGCTCAACTTCCTTACTTTCCACTTTCCTCGTCTAATATCACTGAGTGTGAACAGACGTTAAATTGAAGACAACAACAACAACACACACACACACACAACACACACACACACACACACACACACACACACACACACCACACTACACACCACACTAGCCACACACTGCACACTGTCATTGTTTTCAGGGGCCATCATCGTGACAGCATATGCTGGTCTGTGTTGTTTTGTTTGGTTGTTGAGTGGGTTTTCTTTGGGGTTAGGGTTTTTTTTTTTTTTTTTTCTTTTGTGTGTATGTGTGGGGGTGGGGAGGGATATTCGTTATTCTCACAATTTTCCCTTCTAACCCAAAAAACCAATACCACCATTGTGAAAAATATAGAGTTTTTCAGTCAAAAGTAGAAGATTCCTTGTTCACTCTATCAGACCACACTGCACTGCACTCCACTCAAACTACAATCCACACCCCACTACACACTGCACACTGTCACTGTTTTCAGGAGCCATCATCGTCACAGCAGACCTGAACGACCCTCGCAGCCTGACGAGGGCCCTGGAGGGAGCTCATGCCGTGTTCCTCATCACGCACTACTGGGAACACCTCAACAAGGACAAGGAGGTTACCCAGGTGACTACCCCCCCCCACACACACACACATACACACACACACACTTACACATACACACACACGCACTCACACACACATACACACACACACATACACACACACATACACACACACACACACACACACACACACATATACACACACACACATACACACACACACACACATACACACACACATACTAACACACACACACTAACACACACATACATACACACACACACAAACACACACACACATACTAACACACACACACTAACACACACACACACACCACACACACACACAACACACACACACACACACACACACACACACACACACACACACACACATACATACACACACACACATTCACACACACAAACACATACACACACACACGCACACACACACGCACGCACACACACACACACACCACACACACACACACACACACACACATACACACACACACACACACCTTTGTTGAGCTGGCTGATTGGCTCAATGACCAGCTGGTCGGCTAACTGGATGGTTGATGGGCTAAATGGCAACAGGTCGCTGTATCTCGTCGTGCATCTTTGAGGGATATAGTCGCTTGTCTGTTTTTGTTTGTTTTTGTTTTCTTTACCACAGGCACACAAGGGAGAAAGAACGAGTTTCCCACAAACTGACATCCTCGTGCGTTCTTGTGTGGGTAGCAGAGTCTGACTGACAGAAGAGACCTGAATAATTGAAGTGTCAGTTTCAACACGCATGTTGAGCCTTGGCCAAAAATAGATCGTTCAAATCAATGATGGCGGCTAAAATAGCAGCAAAGCTCTTTACCACCTTGGAAAGGAACATTCTCGTGCATTATTCAGAAAAATAGGCGAGATATATAGCTAAGTGGCCAGAGCGCTCGCTTTCCCCCAAGTCAAAGTTAAGCAGCATTGAGGGTGGTTACCAGTTGAATAGGTGACCGTTTGCGCGCCTTGGTTTCAGTACAGTCCCCCAGTTCACCCAGCTGTAAATGGGTACCTGCCTTCTTTAGGGTCAGGGAAGGTAAAGCAGCGAGGGAGAGGGGATGGGCGCCGCTGCCCTCAATATGCTGGCCCCTAGAGAAGCTGAGGTCTCTGATGCCTGGCTCCCCTACGACCGCATAAGTTATGGGACACCTTGACCTTTAACCAGAGAAAAGCTGTTTGCAGTTTTGTAACAGGTCAAAATACTGATTTGATTTGTTTTGATTTATTCTTTTATATCGAGGATAATGGAATAAGCACCGATGTGCTTTTTTTTACATCCAGTCCCCGTGTATATGCAGTTTTGTAAATGTCATCTGTTCCCACCGGCACACAATGGCCTACTCTTACGATAAGTGGAGCAGGTTTTAACGTGTGCGCAAGATGTTCTGCGTGCGTTCGCACACGGGGCCTCTGTTTAGAGTCTCATCCGAAGGACTTTGAAGAGAGTGGAGTCGGCACTGATGTTAACTTCAGGAGAAAAATCTCCTCGACCGGGAATCGAACCCGGGTCGTCAAATTGTGAGCGCAATGTTCTGACCACTAGGCTATCCCGCCCTTCAATAATTATGATGATGAGGAGGAGGAATGTCTTTTTCTTGTGCATTGCACTGACGTTTTCTCAT
>CM060350.1:7235481-7240481 GCA_030674155.1 Stramonita haemastoma
GTCTTCAACAAACACTTCTCCGACAGGAAATTCATCAGTCCTAAGGTTTGTGTGTGTGTTGGGGGGGGGGGGAGGGGGGCTGGGGGGGGGGGGGAGGGGGTGTTGGGGGGAGGGGTTTTGGGGTGAAGGGAGGGGGGCGATGGGAGACTGACCGTGCAGCAAGTGACTGGGGTCTTCAACAAACACTTCTCCGACAGGAAGTTCATCAGTCCTAAGGTTTGGGGGGGGGGGGGGGAGGGGAGGGGGGGATGATGGTGTAGTGTTTGTGTTGTGGTGTGTGTGTGTGTGTGTGTGTGTGTGTGTGTGTGTGTGTGGTGTGTGTGGTGTGTGTGTGTGTGTGTGTGTGTTGGGGGGGGAAGCTGGGGGTAGGGGTGTTGGGGTGAAGGGGGGGGGGGGGGGGGGGGCGAGGGGAGGCTGACGAAACAGCAAGTGACTGAGGTCTTCAACAAACGCTTCTCTGATAGGAAAATAGTCAGTCCTAAGGTTGGAGTTTGTGTGGGTGTGTGTGTAGGGGGGGGGGGATGGTGTGTGTGTTTTTTGTGTGTGTTGTGTTGTGTTGTGTGTTGTTGTGTGTGTTTATTTTATTTATTCTTAAATTATATTGTATGTGTGTGAGTGTGTGGGCATGTGTGTGTGTGTGTGTGTGTGTGTGTGTTGTGTGTGTGTGTGTGTGTGTGCGTGCGTGCGTGTGTGTGTGGATGGGTGGGGGAGGGGTGGAAGGGTGTGAAGTTGGCTGAGATATAGTAGTTTGTCCTTATAATTATGGTTGTAAAATTGTTGGGGATTTTTGTTTTGTTTTGTATTGTGTTGTACTGTGTGGCGTCTGGCGTCGAACAACATTGCTAATCAATGCTACTCCTTACGGTAAGCAATACTGCTGGTGTCAACAGTAATAACTGTAATCAATGAACAAAAGAGATTTTTTATCTTTCTTTTCCTCAGCTAAAGCTCCGAGGTATACATACCTACAGTGAGATTTTGCGTATGCAACCGTTTTTTTTTTATCAACCATTAAGTTAGCTTCAGTCCGACCTCGGATAGAAAAAAAAAATTTGTATAAATCATTATTTTTCTTTTGATTTTTCTTCTGAGACTCTTGTGAAGAAATATATACAGTATAGTAGCAAAAGTAGTAGGCATCCGTCAGTCACGGGAGACAATGAAGTTACACTCTAGGCTCTAAAGCGCAAAAACTAAGTAAGGAAGTATGGAACGGCAGTCGCCGATGCGAATGGTTCCAGTGCCGTTGCAGGAGCCGCCAGAACGCTGCCATAATTATACAGCCCCGAAACAAAAACAAAAGTAACTGATCAACAAATATATAAAATCTGTACAATCACTTCTTTTATTAGCAGCTCTCGTGTTTATTTTTAATGTTTATTGTTGTGGGGGGGGGGGGGTTGTTGTTGTTGTTCTGTTTATGGTCTATTTTGTATTTGTAATATTACTTAATAAAAAAAAAAAAAAGTAAAGTAAAAAAACACACGCACACACACAAAAAAAAAATCGTTTCATCGTTCAATTGAGCACACCATAATCTACAAGCTTGTTGTTGCTATGACTCCAAAAATGCTGTTTGTTTTTAAGATTTGTCCCCACTACAGAATTAAACAAAAACTATAGAAACCAATAATCATTCCACTCTTTTTTCTCTCTCTCTCTCTTTTTCCTTTACTCCCCAGATTCGTGTGAAGGACTACGAATCTTTCGGTTTCGACGGCTCCAAGGACATCGCCGCCATGTTTGAATTTCACCAACATGGCAGCACGGAACCACGTGACCTCAAGCTGATTCGGAAAGTGTTGATCTCTCCGCTCTGCTTCGATCGGTGGGTGGCGGAAAACAAACAGAAGTTGGCGGAAAATATGAACGTTGTGTGACGAACAATACTGTTACAAACTGCAAACAAAACAGAAGGACAAGAAAAAGAGGTGTGAGAAAGAAACAAAAAAAGAAATCAAACGAAACAAAACGAGAATGGAGATTTGTAGCCAAACACAAACAAAATGAAGGTGACAGAAAATGCATTCAGAGAGACAGACAGAGACAGGGAGAGAAAAAGACAGACAGAGAGAGATATGTACACAGAGAAAGACAAGACGGAGAGAGAGAGAGAGACAGAGAATGACAGACAGGCAGAGAAAGACAGGCAGGCAGAGAATGACAGACAGGCAGAGGAAGACAGACAACAGACAGGCAGATCACAGAGACAGACGGAGATAGAAAAACAGACAGAGAAAGACAATAGACAGGCAGATCACAGACAGAGACAGACAGACAGACACAGACAACAGACAAAGACAGACAACAACAGATAAGAAAACAGACTACAGAGACAGACAGACAGAGAAAGACATACAACAGACACAGCGACAGAGAAAGACAGACAACAGACAGACAGACAGACCACAGAAACAGACAGACCACAGACAGAGAAAGACAGACAACAGACAGATACAGACAGGCAGGCCACAGACAGACAAAGACAGACAGAGACAGACAGAAAGCAGGCAGTGTCTTCGTCACAACCTTCAGTGCCTCGTTTGACGCGTTGCCCCTGTGACCCCCCCCCCCCCCTCTCCTCACCACCACCACCACCCCCTTTCTCCCTTCTCCCCACATCCCCCTCCCCGCCCACTCAAATTCGTCCCATCAGTGACCACCATCCTCTATCACCCCATCCCCCCTCTCCCTGTCCCCCTAGTTCCCCTCATTCTCTATACACCCCTACTCCCAATCCACCCCTTACCCTACCCCCCTCCCTCCCCTCCCCCTCCCCCCCCCCCATCCCCTCCCATCCTTGACTTCATTCATCTCAGATCTGTGTAACCCAGGATAAAAGGATTTGACTTCTTTCTTCCCTTATAGAACTTCTTCAGGAGTTCTACTTCAGGAGAACTACGCTGATTTTGAGGGATGGGGGGGGGGGGGGTTGTTGGGTTTTTTTTTCGTGGGGGGGGGGTGGGGGGTGTTATTGTTGTTTTCTGTTGTTGGTGGTGGGTGGTGGTTTTTTGTTGTTGTTGTTGTTTGTTTTTTTGTTTGGTTGGTTGGGTTTTTTTTTTTTTTTTGTTTGTTGTTGTTTTTTTTTTGGGGGGTTGTTGTTGTTGTTGTTGTTTTAGGGGGGGGGGGGGCGGAGAGGGGTGCAGTGTATTATTCTTCATCATCGAACGCTCAGACAGTAACTTATTGTTGTTCTGTCATAATTATGAGTGAAAACCCCGTTACGTTGCCGTTTTCAGCGCTTTGACAAGTCAGGCCCAGCGCATCCGACGTCGGCTTGGGAGAGAGAATGGTTGCATTTAAAGTCGTTGTGAAATTTAAAAAATATATTTAAAAAAAGGCAGGAGAATGGACCAAGACCGAAAAGAAACAAGAAGGAAGTGGTGACAGGAAGAAAAGAAACGTGGCAGACGCAAAAGAGAGGGATAGAAAAAGAGGAAATTCCCAACTTCTTTCCAGAAGGTGGGGGATGCTGTATTGATACTGATGGGCCCTGAAGAAGCCTTGGGTTCAGTCAGTCAATTAATCCATCCATCAATCAATAAATCGATCAATCAATCAATCATCAGTCAATCAACCAACCACTCCTTTTAACCAAGATGGTATAAACCTCTACTTCTGTAGTGAGAGTGTGGCAGCCAATATGACGAGGTACATTAAAACCAGTCTATAATAATAATGATAATACATTGAATTTATATTATACTTTATCTTGCAAAAAACAAATCAAAGCGCATACACTAGTAATAGGCACCCATCAGTCTCGGAAGACTATGGAGTTGCGCTCTAGTCTTTAGAGGGCAAAGCCTGGGCAAGTGTGTATGGAGGGCAAACTGTTACCCATGCAGCAGACCCCCCCTCTCCACGGCACTGGAATGATCCATTGGAAGGGCATTGACCGATACGAATGGTTCCCAGTACCGTTGCAGGAGCCACCAGAACGTTGCCATATACCTACAGCCCCGAGCCGCTCTGGGATTCCAACTCCCGATTTTTCCTCAGGGATGGTGTCTAAACACGACACCTGTGTGCATGCTGGTTTGTTATAATTTTGTCATCCGCTCCTACCGGCACACGATGGCCTACTCTTCCGATAGGTGGAACGGGGTTTTAACGTGTGCGCAAGATGTTCTGCGTGCATTCGCACACGGGGCCTCGGTTTCGAATCTCATCCGAATGACTTTGACATTCAGTTCGATTTTTTCGTCAAACTGGGAAGAAAGGGCGAGGCTGGGTACGAACCCAGAACCTCACGGTTTACATATTGGCAGGCGAACGTCTTAACCATCCTGCCACCGTCCTTCCTCCATCAATCAATCAATATATACACTACACGCAAAGAAAAACTGTTTCTTATCTCGTGGTGTATTCAATGATCTCACAACGTGAGATGAGAGAGACAAAGTGCAAATTCTGGGTGACCCCCTAGAATGTGTAAACCTGGGGGACGCCCAATACAAACAGTATCAAACGTGAAACAAAAGATAAACAAGAATTGACCTGGTGAAGAGATTTCCTTCTGGTTTCTTCATTATAGAACCAAAACGGAATCATATATCAGCTGGATTCTCGTCAGAGTGTACGCAGTTGTGATATGACGTAATTTGAAATGACGTCACGGTGCCAAAGTTGCGTTATTTTTTTCGGTTTTATTTCGAATTGAGTTCTCAAAGTGTGGCTAAGTAAGCAAAACATACGTGCTGCGTGAAATACAAAAATCGAGATATGGGGGGGAAAAAAAAAAAAAAAGGTTGGGGTTTTTTATGTCTTGTTTTGGGATTGTTGTTGGGTTTTTTGTTTGTTTTGGTTTTCGTTGGGGTTTTTTGTGGTTGGTTTTTCTATTTGGGGGGGGGGGGGGGGGGGGGGGGGGGGGGGTTTGTTTGTTTTTGTTTTTTTTTGTTTTTTTTTTGGGGGGGCGAAAGCAGATTTGGTGCAAAGATGGTGGTTGGTAGTTTGTTTTTTGGTTTGGGGGATTTTCCCCTCCAAAACACTTTTTTTTT
>CM060350.1:7242981-7255481 GCA_030674155.1 Stramonita haemastoma
GATTCCGTTCGAGGGGATTTTTCTCTGGAGTGCTGGACTCCACTCTCCCCAAAGGTCTTTCGATGAGACTGAAAACCAGGCCCCGTGTGTGAACGCACGCAGAACATCTTGCACACACGTTAAATCATGTTCCATTTCGTAAGAGTAGGCCATTGTGTGTCGGTGGGAGCAGATGACATTTACAAAACTGCATACACACGGGCACTGGATGTAAAAAAAAAAAAAGCGCAAGAGTGCTTATCCCATTATCATCGATATAAAAGAATAAACTACAATACAATACAATACACACACACACCTCTCTCTCACTAACACACACACCACACACACACACACAACACACACACACACACATACACACACAACACACACACACACACACACACACACACACAACACACACACACACACACACACACAATTTTTCTTTCAAAAATTGTATTTCAAAAATCTCACCGAGAGAGATCAGTCAAAACTCACACCATAAAATGAGATCATGGTAATATATACCATAATAACTAACCCGAAACCATGATCCTATCAATACTAAATCTAACATACATATAAAAACATATCACAGCATAATAATGTCCCACCTTCACCAACAGTTTTTTTTCTCTATGATAAATAACGTTGAAGCGTATAAAGTTCATCATGATTGGCATCTTTTTAGGCATAATTATCAGCAATTTCTCTCTCTCTCTCTCTCTCTCTCTGTCTCTCTCTCTCTCTTCTCTCTCTCTCTCTCTCTCTCTCTCTCTCTCTGTGTGTGTGTGTGTGTGTGTGTGTGTGTGTGTGTGTTATTTAATTTATTTGTTGTTGTTGTGTTGTGTGTGTTGTGTTGTGTTGTCGTTGTTCGTGTGTGTGTTGTGTTGCTCTCTCTCTCCTCTGCTCTCTCTCCTCTCTCTCTCTCTCTCTCTCTCTCTCTCTCTCTCTCTCTCTCTCTCCTCTCCTCTCTCTCTCTTTCTCTCTCTCCTGCTCTCTCTCTCATTACTGTCTAAACACAAACACAATGCACACAAGACATCAAGACACGCTCGTGCATTCATGCATACACACGCACAACAGCCTGAGTCCAAAGTATATTATTGTCATATTCTGATTATCAAGATCAAGGAAAATAAAAGTTAGGCATCATCTAATTTAACATGATATTATGTATTTTATGACACATGTTTTCCATACACACACGCACACACCACCACACCACACACACACACACACACACACACACACACACACACCACACACACAACACACACACACAATTCGTAAACAACGCACATACACATCTTAAACTAACAAACTAAGATAGCGACTATACATACGTTGAATAGCTAAATCGTAACGTGCTTTTTCATGGAAATGATTCTTATAAATGAAACACATACACACACACACACGCGCGCACGCACACACACACACACATGCATGCATCAATATAACTACGTATAATCATATCGATACACTACTAATCTATAACAATATAACATATATATATATATATATATATATATATATATATATATATATATATATATATATTATATATATATATATATATATCAACAACATAATATTAGTATGTTTAAAACCAATCACAGCTTTTCCGATCTTTAAAGATCTTTTGAGACAAACAGTTAACAGAATTAGAGAAAAAATTTTCAATCTGTCAAAAAAAAAAGAGACAGTTTTTTTTTAAACTTTTGCAGACTCTCTTAAACTTTTACACAGTGTACATCTTCAATAGATTCATTTCTTTTTTTTCATATTTTCTTAGTGGATCGTGAATTTTTTTGTTATAAACTTTTTCATTGCAATCTTTGTAGACTGTAATACCGATTTACATTATTTTTTTATATCAAAAAACTTAGTTGACTAATTTTGTATTAATCACCAGTCTGCTACTTGCAAAAAATTAATGATTTCTTTCATCATTGATGGCAGATTAAATCACGCTAGATTTGGATTGACAACATTCACAGTTTTGTTGATCTGTAGGTAACGGTTTTAGGATGAAAATTACAATGTGTCAAAAACATACCGTTTATGGGGGAAAATGGGTACACTTGTTGCTTAAAAAAATACATAAATGAAATAAAAAATAAATTTTTAAAAATAGGTACCCTTGTTGCTTAAAAAAATAATAAAATAATTTTTTTTTATTTAAAATGGGTACATTGTTGCTTAAGACAAAGTCCTATAATCAACGACTGACTTTCAGATCCTGGCTCATAAAAGAAGTTAAGTTTCAATTGCTAGATAATTTTTTTTCCCTATTTGTTCAGATATCAACTAAAGACTCTCTGGTCCTGGATAGTTAGTGTTACGTAAAACACTGTACAAAAATGTCCATGGAATGTCATGAGGAAGTCATAGTATTTTCACATAATACATTATCTCAGTCTAAACAGACAAGTCTAAGCAATGAATAATTTCACTAGACTCAAAAAAATAAAAGCCTGTACACACACAGGACATGTATACATACCTAGCCTAACTCCCTTCACCCCCAAGCACCAAATAATCCAAAACAAAACAAAATCTACAGGTGACCCACAACTAGTTCTAAAGTAATCATCATCCCCACAGAAATTTGAAACCAGTGTCAGTACGAGAGGAGTTTTTGGGTGGCGTTGGCTAAAGAGACGTCTGCATCTGTCGGCAAGGCAAGGTCAACTTGAGGTCTTCTTGTGCCGGAAATGGTTCGTACTTCCTTCCGCTGTAGCGTTGCACGCTGGGATAGCCGTTCTCCAGAGTGGAGTGTGTAGCCTTGATGAAGAGGAGTCTGTCTTTGAATTCCACCTGCAGAGAAAAAAAGATTTTTTGAAAAAAGTGCTTAGGATGAAAGAGTGTATTGTTGTTGTTGTTCCCCAGCTTAACACTCTGGGGGGTCACCCAGAATGTGCACTCTGACTCACTAATCCCACCTGGGAATCACTGTGAGATTAAAATTGCACACTGAATGAGAAGTTTGCGTGTATGACTGTTTTCAAGTACCTCGCCATATTATATAGGCAGCCATACTCCGACTTCAGAGGATTTATTCTCCTTTGAAGGAGAGTGCAGGTTGTTCTGTTAAGAGCTTGTCATGGCTGAAGGCAATCTCAACACAACATTTTACAACATCACAACATTTTAGCGTAGGCCTTAGCAATGAGCTGACATCAATAACTGACACAACTTTTGACCTAGGCCAAAAAGAGTGTATTTAATTTATTGGTTTATTGTTGCTTGTAATCAAAATTATGTTATCTGTGTATTCATTTTTTTTTAATCCATTTATTCTTATTTCGAGGATAATGAAATAAGCACTCATGTGCTTTTTTTTTTTACATCCAGTTCCTGTGTGTATGCAGTTTTGTAAATTTTGTCATCCGTTCCCACCCGGCTCACTGGCCTACTCTTGAAAAAAGCGGAACAGGTTTTAACGTGTTAATGAAATGTAGTGAGGATTGTTTGGGGTTTGTTTTTTGTTGTTGTTGGTGGTGGTGGTGGTGTTTTTTTTGGGTTTTTTTGGGGGGGGAGCAGTCGCATAAGCAAAAATATCACCGTTTGTAAACTTCGAAGCTCTACCCAGGAACGAAAACAAAAAATGAAGCGATTTAAAACAAAGACCTAGTGTATATGTGTGCCAGCAGTGCGCGTTAAAAAAAAAATTGAAAAAGGGAAAAAGAGTTTTCCATGGTAAAAAAAAAAACACTATGTGGTTAAATCCATTTTTTATAGAAAACAGTTACAAAGACAGTATAAGAAAAAAAATAATGTGTTGCCCCATTCTGTAATGACAACACTCTTCTGGAAAAAAAAAAAAGCCTAAATTTGACAGTGGGGGGAGGGGGGGCGGAGGTAGGGGGATGTAGGGGGAGAGGGGTACGGGGGGGTAGGGGGGTAGCCCAGTGGTTAGAGCGTTGCAATCCCAATCTGACGGCGGGGATCAAGCCCCCACCGTGACGCCTATTCAAGGGGATTTTTTCCCCATGGGGTTAACATCAGTGCGGACTCCACTCCCCGAAAATCTTTGTGATGAGATATTAAGTGAGACCTCGTATGAGAACGCGCGTACAGGCAAAACACTTGCGCATACGTTAAAATCTATTTGCTTTTCAGAAGAGTAGGCCTACTGTCGTGGTAAGAACGGATGACAAACAAGCGTATATATATAGATATATATATTATATATATATAGAGAGGAGAGAGAGGGAGAGGAGAGAGGAGACGAGAGAGAGAGAGAGAGAGAGACATACTATATATATATATATATATATATATATATATATATATATATTATATTATTATATTTATATATATATATTCCGATCAGTATAAAAACAATACAGCACTGATGAGACAATACAGCAAAACATCATACAGCACAGTTAAAATGCAATTCAATAACACACACAGACACACACGCACGCACGCACGCACGCACGCACGCACGCACGCACGCAAGCACACATACACATGATGTCTAATATCACTTTAAGTGTCAGACGTAAAATCAAAGACACACACACACTGAAGTATAAGACGATACCACACATTATAATACAACAAAATACAACAACACACAAAAAACACAACAGAATAAATACAATGACTCATAGACAGCAGTATTTCCCCATGGGGATGCGAGCGCCTAGCAGTATAAAAACCATCCTCTTCTGAAATTCTGCGCTAGGAATTCCATTTTTCTATCCCTCTCTTGGTTTCTGCTTTGTTCCTTTCCTTCTGGTTACCTCCTTCTTGTTAATTTCTGCCTTCTTGGTCCATTCTCCTGCCTTTTCTAGAAAAACTTCAAAGATAACAATTCCCTCCCATGCTTAAGTCGGATTGCGCTGGGCCTGACTTGTCAGGCGCTTAACGGCAGCGTAACGCATTTTTACTCATAAGACAGACAACAATAGTTGATGTTTGAGAGTTGAAGGAAGAAGAAGGAGGTAGAAAGAAGAAGAAGAAGAAGAAGAGGAAGAAGAAGAAGAAGAAGAAGAGAAGAAGAAGAAGAAGAAGAAGAAGAAGAAGACCACAGCACCACAGTATAACAAAACGACACAAACAATATGATTCAGTACAATCCTGAAGAGCCGAACGCCAAAGGTGTCAACGAAGCAGGGACATAATCCAACAGGTTCTGGGGAACGAGAGAGATCTTGATCTTGATGTTACCTTCATTTACTATCAATTAATGATAAACAATCTGCAGTCACCTTGGCAAAACAAACACTGCTAACATAAACAAACAAACTAAAATTTAATACACAAACAAACAAGTGCAGACAAAAAAACCCAAATAATCAAACAAACCGTCTAATATATTTGCACAGACACAGTGAAGAACAGAAGAGAAAAACCTAAGGCCCGACTCTGTTGAGCTGAGCTTGTTATAATTATTGTATTGCATTGTGTAAGTATTGTGTTGTATTATGTTGCATTGTGTTGAATGATATTTTATCGTATTATGTTGTATTGTGTTGTAGTGTGTTGAACAATATTGTATTGTATTGTGTTGCATTATGTTATATTGTCTTGAGTAGTATTATAATTATTGTGCTGTTCTGTTGTGTGCACGTATGGTATGGTATGGTATGGTATGGTATGGTATGGTATGGTATGGTATGGTATGGTATGGTATGGTATGGTATGGTATGGTATGGCATTTATGGTATGTTGTGGTACGGTACGGTATGGTATGGTACAGTACGATACGGTACGGTACGGTACAATATGGTATGGTATGGTATGGTACGGTATGCTATGCTATGCTATGCTATGGTATGCTATGCTATGCTATGCTATGCGATGCTATGCTATGCTATGCTATGCTATACTATGCTATGCTATGGTGTTGTCTTGTCTTGTCTTGTATTGTATTGTCTTCGTCATCATCTACTCTCAGACAGCACCTACTGGACCATATGAAGAGCTCCTAACTTCAGTGAAAAAACGCAAACTAAAGTGGTACGGGCACGTTACACGATCCTCTGGACTGGCCAAGACAGTCTTACAGGGAACAGTGAGGGGAGGAGGGAGAAGAAGAGGCAGACAGAGGAAACGATGGGAAGACCTCATCAGAGAGTGGACTGGCCTTGGATGGAACGATCTGCTATGGAGTGCGGAGGACCGTGGGGAGTGGAGGAAGCTGGTTACAAAATCTTCGGTGTTTTTTTTTGTTCTGTTTATTCTTTTATGTCGAGGATAATTGAATAAGCACTGATGTGCTTTTTTACATCCAGTCCCCGTGTGTAAAAAATGTAAAGGTAAAGGTGTCCTATAACCTATGTGGTCGTTGGGGAGCGATGCATCAGAGACCTCAGCTTCTCCAGGGGCCAGCATATTGAGGGCGGCGCCCATCTCTCCCGTGTATACGCAGTTTTATAATTTTTGTCATCTATTCCCACCAGCACACAATGGCCTACTCTTTCAAAAAGCGGATCAGAATTTAACGTGTGCACAAGATTTTCTGCGTGCGTTCGCACACAAGGCATCAGCTTATAGTCTCATCCGAAGGATTTTTTGGAGAGTAGAGTCTGCACTGATTTTAGCTCCAGAGGAAAATATCCCTTAAACAGGATTCGAAACCGGGTCGTCAGATTGCGAGCGAAATGTTCTAACCACTAGGCTATTTCCCCGTGTTGTCCAAACAGTCCACAAGACTACGGGATAGGTGAAGGTGAAACAATGATCAGTCAAGTCGTCAATAAAGCAATGTGGATTGAAACAATCATCAACAGAGGAGCTAACATTTTAGCAACAATAAGAAAAAAAACTGATAATTTTTTAAAGTGTAAAATGACAAGGGGGCGGGATAGCTTAGTGGTCAGAGCGCTCGATTTCCCCCAGCCAATGTTAACAGCGTCGAGCGTGGTTACCGATTGGATGGGTGACCGTCTGCACGCCTTGGCTTCAGTTCAGTACCCCCATTTCACCCAGCTGTCCAGCTGGGTACCTGCCCTCTTTAGGGTCAGGGAAGGTAAAGCAGCGAGGGAGAGGAGATGGGCGCCGCCCTCAACATGCTGGCCCTGGAAAATCTGAGGTCTCTGATGCTTCGCTCCCCTACGACCACATAGGTTATGGGACACCTTTACCTTACCTTTTAAAATGACAGAAAAATACAAACAACGAGAGAATCTCTCTTTTCTCTCAAAAAGTTCACCCTACCTGATCTCCCTCATATTTGAGGACTCCCTCAGTCAGCTCCCTCAAGCCACTCAACATCTCCACCTCAGACATGATCTCCATGTGCGGAGGGTAGCGATCGCGCATCATGGCCAACCACTTCCGCTTGCGCATGCGCACGGGGACGATCTCCAGTTCCCATTGCACGTCCAGACGATTGCTCTGAAGGCTTTGCACAATGTCCATGTAGGGGACGTCATTTTCTGCCAGTCTGGGGAATAAAGAATTGTTCACTGGTTTATTACTGTTCGGGTTGAGTTATAATAAAAAACATAAAGATTATAAAAAAATATATTATAAAAAAAAAAAATATATATATATATATATATATATATATATATATATATATATATTCTAGTCCCAAAGCGGACGGGACAGCTCAGTGGTCAGAGCACTCGCTTTTCCCCAAGCTAGGGTTAAGCAGCATCGAGCGTGGTTACTAGTTGGATGGGTGACCGTTTGCCACCTTGGCTTCAGTACAGTCCCCCCAGCTGTAAATGGGTACCTGCCCTCTTTAGGGTTAGGGAAGGTAAAGCAGCGAGGGAGAGGAGATGGGCCCCACTGCCCTCAATATGCTGGCCCCTGGAGAAGCCGAGGTCTTTGATGCCTTGCTCCCTTACGACCACACAGGTTATGAGACACCTTTACCGTTACTCTTTACTACATACAGTCCCAGCGGAGCTATCCGATATGAGGACTGTGGTAACGGTAGCTGCAAGTCATCCCACTGTGGTTCCACTACTGGCCACCCTAAATATTCATTGCTCGATATTGGGCAGGTAACAATATCGTAGAACAATGTATATAGGATGCATCATCGAGTCTTTTATGTAATAGCAGCAGTAGTAGAAGTAGTAATAGTGGTTGTGGTGGTAGTAGTAGTAGTAGTAGTAGTAGTAGTAGCAGCAGCAGCAGCAGCAGCAGCAGCAGCAGCAGCAGCAGCAGCAGCGCAGTAGTAGTAGTAATAATAGAAGTAGTAGTAGTCGTCGTCGTCGTCGTCGTCGTCGTCGTCGTCGTCGTCGTCGTCGTAGTAGTAGTAGTAGTAGTAGTAGTAGTAGTAGTAGTAGTAGTAGTATGTAGTAGTAGTAGTAGTAGTAGTCGTCGTCGTCGTCGTCGTCGTCGTCGTCGAAGTAGTAGTAGTAGTAGTAGTAGTAGTAGTAGGAGGAGGAGGAGGAGGAGGAGGAGGAGGAGGAGGAGTAGTTGTGAGTAGTAGTAGTAGTAGTAGTAGTAGTAGTAGTAGTAGTAGTAGTAGTAGTAGTAGTAGTAGTAGTAGCAGTAGTAGTAGCAGTAGTAGCAGTAGTAGTAGTAGTAGTAGTAGTAGTAGCAGTATAGTAGTAGCAGCAGTAGCAGTAGTAGTAGTAGTAGTAGTAGTAGTAGTAGTAGTAGTAGTAGTAGTAGTAGTAGTATAGTAGTGGCTACCCATCCATCCACCCCCACACCCCCAACCACCCCACCCCTCGCCCCCCACCCCCCTCACACACACACCCCACCACCACCACCCACCACCACCCCACCACCCTACCCCCCCCACCTGTCTTTACCTGGAGTAAGCGTCCTTGAAGACGGGGAGGGTGGAGAGGAGGGCGGGGCGGTGGATGAGGAGGAGGGAGCCGCCAGGAGACAGGCACTGCGTCATGTCGCTGTACAGCTGATCGGGCTGCCTCAGGTGACGGCAGCAGTCGTGCAGCAGAATCTTGTCAAACCACCCCTCTTTCGCCTGCAGAAATTAACAGAATTTGGTTTTTTGTTGGGTTTTTTGTTTGGATATGTATTGTTTTTTGTTGTTGTTGTTTTTTTTTTTGGGGGGGGGGATTAAATTGATTAAAGAGAGTATGGGGTGGTATTGGGGTGTGGTGGGCTGTGGTGTGGTGGGGTGTATTGCTCAGGTGTCGGCAGCAATAGTGCAGCAAGAATCTTGTAAAACCATCCCTTTTTCGCCTGCAGTGATTCCAATACAGAATTCAGTTTTTGTTGGGGGGGGGTTTTTGGGGGGTTGCTTTTTTTGCTGTTTAAATTGATTGAAGAGAGTATGGTGTTGAGTAGTGGTGTGGTGTGGTGTGTGTGTGTTTGTGTTGTGTGTGTGGTGTGTGATGTGTGTGTGTGTGTGTGTGTGTGTGTGTGTGTGTGTGTGTGTGTGTGTGTGTGTGTGTGTGTGTGTGTGTGTGTGTGTGTGTGTGTGTGTGTGTGTGTCTTTTGTGAGTTGAGTTGGGGTGTGGTGTGGAGGGATGTATTGCTCAGGTGTCGGCAACAGTCGTGCAGCAGAATCTTGTCAAACCACCCTTCTTTCGCCTGCAGTGATTCCAAGGCAAAATTCGATGTTTTGTTTGAATTGATGAAAGAGAGTATGGTGTTGAGATGGGTGTGGTGTGGTGTGGTGTGGTGTGGAGTGAGGTGTGGTATGGTGGGGTGGGGTGGGGTGTAAGTGGGGTGTATTGCTCAGGTGTCGGCAGCAGTCGTGCAGCAGAATTTTGTAAAACCAGCCCTCTTTCGCCTGCAGTGATTCCAATACAGAATTCAGGGGGGAGGGAGGGGGAGGGGGTGTTAGATTGATTGATTGTTTATCGGTTTGTTTTTCATTTCAAGTCTGTTCACACTATGTGTTATTAGACTTAAACAAGAGTTAAAAGTAGCTAAAACAAACCCAACAATTAAGGCAACTAAATTCAAAAGAAAACCTATAACAGAACGTTGATTGCAGACTAAGAAATAACTTTAGCAATATCAACAATTTCTGGTCTACGAGTGAGTAAATTCACAGACTCCGTTTTAAGATTGATACCAGAATTTGTGTATAATTCATTAAAGGGAGTATGGGTTTGTTTGGGGTTTTTTAAATCTATTTTTGAGATGACTTTATTCTTATATTGCAAGGATAATTGAATAAGCACTCGTGTACTTTTTTTTACATTCAGTCCCCGTGTGTATGCAACTAGTCAACGTTGTCATCTGTTCCCACTGGCACACAATGGCCTACTCTTTCAAAAAGCGGAACAGGTTTTAATGCTTGCGGAAGATGTTCTGCATGCGTTCGCACATGGGACCTTGGTGGAGTCGGAACTAATGTTAGCTCTAGAGGAAAATTCCTCTTGAAAGAGTTGGGGTGTTGGTGTGTTGTGGTGTGGTGGGTTGTCGTGTGGTGTGGTGTATTGCAGCAGTTGTGCAGCAGAATTTTGTCAAATCACCCCGTCTTTTTCCTGCAGTGTCATGCAACGCAAAATTCAGGGGGGGGGGGGGGGGGTGTTGTTGTTGTTGTTTTGTTTGAGGTTTTTTGTTGAGTTTTTTTTTGTTTGTTTGGTGTTTTTTTTGGGGGGGGGGGTTGTTTGTTTAAATTGATTGAAGACAGTATGGTGTCGAGTTGGGATGTGGTAATTAAATCTAATGCCACTTTCAGTCACTGCAGACACCTCTGTGTGAAATGTATACACTTCCTCAAGAAATCAGTGTGAGTGTGACATTGTACACTGAGTATACAGTATAAAAACTGTACAGGTGTGGCTGTTGTCAAACACCTCGCCTTATTGGCAGCAGTACTCCGACTTCAGGGGATTTTTGTGACGCTTCACCACATAAAGAGTCGCACTGCACCAGAGGTCAATTTTTAGTTATTGACATGTAATTAAACTGCAATAAGTTGGCTATTTAATACAAAAAGCAGATTGAAAATCGGACATTTTTGAACAAAGTTATTACACATTGAAATTATAGACTGCAGCATGTGACAAACTTAGAAACGAGCAAGTTCATTTTCGTAACTGGTTGTCAGAATGAGGGCTTGGGTATTTTCAAAACACATTTAAAAGTAAAAGGAATAAAAAAAATATATATATAAAAAAATAAAAAAAATAAATAAATAAATAAATAATAAAAAAAAAAAATATATTATATATATATATATATATATATATATATATATATATATATATATTATATATATATATATATATATATATATATATATGGCTTGATATTTCATTACAAGGTAGAATAACGGATATAGTGTAATAATCAATCAAAATCTCAAAATTTACAACTTGACCCCCACCTGCCTTTAATGGCTCCTAGCCCAAAATTGGGTAATGTGCTAAGCGACTCATTTTGTGGTGGAGCGTCACATTTTTGCTCTGTCCTTTCATCGATAATGTATAGGTTGTTATGTTAAGAGCTTGCTTGTCATGGCTGAAGACAATCTCAACACAATATTGCAACAACACAGCAACAGCATTTTCATGTCGACAAGTCTTCGCACTTTGGCCGACACCGATTATCATCGACAAAATCTTTCTTGGCCCGGGCAAGTGCATGATATTGATTTGAAATTTGGGGGTATTTTTTAATACTCCATTACAACTCTCAGGCTAACCAAGGATGAGATTGTTGCGTATGCGACCGTTTTTCCCTCTACCATTTAGGTAGCTGCATTCCAACTTCCGGGAAATATTTACACTTTATTCTATTTATTTATTTATTTATTTATTTATTTATTTATTTGTCTATCTATTTGTCTATTTATTTATTCTTTTATATTGAGGATATTGGAATAAGCAATCATATGTGTTTTTTTACATCCAGTCCCCGTGTGTATGCAGTTTTGTAAATATTGTCATCTGTTCCCAACGGCACACGATGGCCTACTTTTACGAAAAGCGGAACAGGATTTAACGTGTGCGCAAGACGTTCTGCGTGCGTTCGCACACGGGGCCTCGGTTTATAGTCTTATCCGAAAGACATTTGGGGGGACTGGAGTCAGCACTGATGTTAACTCAGAGGAAAAATCCCCTCGCCCGGGACTCGAACCCGGATCGTCAAATTAAACGCAATGTTCTGACCACTAGGCTATCCCGTCCCCCCTATCATTTAGGTAGCTGCATTCAGACCCGGGGAACTATTGATATGAAATCTGTAATACTGCTGTTCACACTTATGGTTAATCAGAATTGCGTCTCATATGAATGTATTGGGGGGGGGGTAGTCTAGTGGTTAGAACATTGCGCGCGTGATTTGATGACCCGGGTTCGAACCACCACCGACAGAACACCTTCACCTTTTACCTTTCATATCGTCGGAAAAAAACAAAAACAAAACAACACATTTTTCCACCAAAGGACTCACCGAGCCTCTACCGCACTTGCGGTCATTGACGAGTTGTCTGAAGTGCTCCTCTACCCCCACGTGAGCTAGCGTGATGGGTACCCTCTTGCTGTCCTCTGTCTCCGCGTAGTGGATGTGACCAGGAACCAGTGTCCGTACCGGCTCCGTCAGACAAAACCTCTGCTCGATTCTGGTGACAGGAAAGAGAGAGAGAGAGAGAGAGAGAGAGAGAG
>CM060350.1:7260481-7265481 GCA_030674155.1 Stramonita haemastoma
TTCTGAACTGACAGGGGAAATTACTGTCTGCCCTAGAGAGGCCTGGAAGACTGTCAATATCACCTGTTTGGTATGTGTCTGTCTGTTTCTCTACAGCTAGGCCAACGCGGGACAGACAGTCTATGGTACAATGTCGGTCTCAAAAAAAGCGGTACTTAAATTTTTGTGTGAGATAGTGTGGTTTAATGTTGGTTTTTTGTTTTTTTAAAAAGGTTGTGTGCTTTTTTTTTGCCAGCTTATGAGAAATAAAGAATTTTTTCGCAATGGATTTAAGTTGCCTCTCTCTCTCTCTCCTCTCTCTCTCTCTCTCTCTCATCTCTCTCTCTCTCTCTCTCTCTCTCTCTCTCTCTCTCCTCTCTCTCTCTCTCTCTCTCTCTCTCTCTCGGACGAATAGCCTAGTGGTCAGAACATTGCGCTGGCAATTTGACGACCCGGGTTCGAGTCCGGTCGAGGAGATTTTTCTCCTGGAGAAAACCACTCTCCCACCAGTCTCCTGACTCCACTCTCCCCAAAAGTCCTTCGGATGAGACTTCAAACCGAGGCCCCATGTGCGAACGCACGCAGAACATCTTGCGCACACGTTAAAGCCTGTTCCGCTTTTCGTAAGAGTAGGCTATCGTGTGCCGGTGGGAACAGATGACATTTACAAAACTGCATACACACGGGGACTGGATGCAAAAAAGCACAAGAGTGTTTATTCCATTATCCTCGATATAAAAGAATAAAAAAGAATGAATCAAATCAATCTCTCTCTCTCTCTCTCTCTCTCTCTCACTCTCTCTCTCTCTCTCTCTCCTCTCTCTCTCTCTCTCTCTCTCTCTCTCTCTCTCTCTCTCTCTCTCTCTCTCAGAGTATTTTCTGATAGTTTTTAAAAAAAAAAAGATGGGTTAAAAAAACTGAATTGGTAGTCTTATACTGAACAGAGTTATAATACCCACACCCTGCAAAGCGAAAATGTGACTATGAAAAACACCACTGCACTGAATGTCAGTTTTTCTTAAGCTAACCATTCATTAATTTTCCTTTTATATATTCAAACCGTGCTTGTGCATTTATGTTTCTTTACCATTCCATGCTGATACCAAAGTTTACACCATTCGCAAATAGTAAGTGTACTCTGTTGTATTGAACTTTTTTTTTAATTCAAAAAAGCGTGTGTTTTTTTCTTTTCCTTCTTCCCATATTTTACGAACTACTTAAGTTATGTCTTTGTTATTACTGCTAAGTAGGCTTTGCTGAAAATCTTTATCTTTGCGTATAAAAGACGCCATTCATTCTGTTTTGTTTCATTCATCCATACTTTCTACTTCTTTCTTTCTGTTAATTGAATCTCTTCTTCTCTCTTCTCTTCTTCTCTCTTCTTCTATTTTTTTTCTTCTTTCATTCTCTTTTTCTTCTCTTCTTCTTTTCTTCTATTCATCTTCTTCTCTTCTCATTCCATTCTTCTCTTCTTTGCATTTTTGCATTCTCTCTTTCTCTTTGCATTTTCTCATCATTGATTCTCTTTCTTCTCTCTTCTTCTTCTTCTCTCTTTTCTCTCTTCTTCTCTTCTTCTTCTTCTTCTTCTTCTTTGCATTCTTCTTCTTCTTCTTCTTCTTCTTCTTCTTCTTCTTCTTCTTCTTTCTTCTTCTTCTTCTTCTTCTTTGCATTCTTCTTCTTCTTTGCTTCTTCTTCTTCTTTGCATTCTTCTTCTTTGCATTCTTCTTGCATTCTTCTTCATTCTTCTTCTTCTTTGCATTCTTTCTTCTTCTTTTTCTTCTTCTTCTTTGCATTCTTCTTTCATTGCTTCTTTCTTCTTCTTCTTCTTCTTCTTCTTCTTCTTCTTCTTCTTCTTCTTCTTCTTCTTCTTCTTCTTCTTCTCTATTCGATTTTCTATCTTTTCATTCTTCTTTTTTACTTTTCATTTCTCTTTATTCTTCTTTTTTTCTCTTATCTTTCTTTTCTTCTCTTCTTTCTTCTCTTCTTCTTCTTCTTCTCTTTGCATTCTTCTTGTTTGCATTCTTCTTTGCATTCTGTCTTTTTTGCATTCTTCTTCTCTTTTATTTTCTTCTTCTTTGCATTCTTCTTTGCATTCTCTTCTCTTCTTTCTTCTTCTCTTTCTTCTTCTTCTCTTTTCTTCCTCTCTTGGACTTCTTCTTCGGGAACTGGATGTAAAAATGCACATGAGTGCTTATTCCATTATCCTTGGTATAAAAGAATAAGTACATAAATAAATAAATAAACAGATAAATAAATCTTCTTCTTCTTCTTCTTCTTCTGCTTCTTCTTCTTCTTTGCATTCTTCTTGTTTGTATTCTTCTTCTTTGCAATTTTCTTCTTCTTCCTTTTTAAAACAATGTCGAAACTCACAAACACATCTCTTTGGATGACATTCAGTGACATTTCTTTTCTGTGAAAAAGTCTATGTTGCACACACGAGAGCACACACACACACATACATACACACACCGCACGCGCGCAACCTCGAGAAAAGAGACAGACAGACAGACGACAGACAGACAGAAGCAGAGAGAAACTGAGATACAGAGAGAGAGAGAGAGAGAGAGAGAGAGAGAGAGAGAGAGGGAGAGGGAGAGAGAGAGAGAGAGAGAGAGAGAGAGAGAGAGAGAGAGAGAGAGAGAGAGAGAGAGAGAGAGAGAGATTTGATTTGATTTGATTTGATTTGATTTAATTGATTTGATTTATTCTTTTATATCGAGGATAATGGAATAAGCACTCGTGCTTTTTTTCATCCAGTCCCCGTGTGTATGCAGTTTTGTAAATGTCATCTGTTCCCACCGGCACACGATGGCCTACTCTTACGAAAAGCGGAACAGGATTTAACGTGTATGCAAGATGTTCTGCGTGCGTTCGCACACGGAGCCTCGGTTTAAAGTCTCATCCGAAGGACTTTTGGGGAGAGTGGAGTCAGCACTGTTGTTAACTCCAGGAGAAAAATCTCCTCGACCGGACTCGAACCTGGGTTGTCAAATTGCCAGCGCAATGTTCTGACCACTAGGCTATCCGTCCCCACTGCGACAAAGAGAGAGAGAGAGAGAGAGAGAGAGAGAGAGAGAGAGAGAGAGAGAGAGAGAGAGAGAGAGAGAGAGAGACAGAGAGACAGAGAGACAGAGAGACAGAGAGACAGAGAGACAGAGAGACAGAGACAGAGACAGAGACAGAGACAGAGAGAACGTTGCCATAGGAACACGTAAATAGGCCATCGTAATGATTTTTTCTCTATAACTATTCGGAACCAAGTGGACGCACACACACACTCTCTCTCTTCGAGAATGTGTGTGTGTGTGTGTGTGTTGTGTGTGTGTGTGTGTGTGTGTGTGTGTGTGTGTGTGTGTGTGTGTGTGTGTGTGTGAGTGTGCGTGCGTGCGTGCGTGCGTGCGTGCGTGCGTGCGTGCGTGCGTGCGTGCGTGCCTTCTTGTGTTCGTGCATGCGTACGTGAGTGCGTGCGCTCGCGTGTGTGTGTGTATGCGTGCGTGCATGTCTGTGTGTATGCGTGCATGCGTGGCGCGTGCGTGCGTGCTTGTGTGTGTGTGTGTGTATGCGTGCGTGAATGCGCGCGCGCGTGCGTGTGTGCGTGTGTGTGTGCTCCTAACACCTAGTTAACATAAAAGTTGGTTAATAACTTGAGCTTGCGTATAATCAGATTGTCAGCCAGGCGGCTGTACAGTAGACATACTTACTGCCTTTCGGGGTCTTAGACATGTCATTAAGGTCATGCGGGATATGTATATTAGGCCTACTATACCCCTCGCCTCGTTCGCTATGTTCGTACCCTACATATGAAGACACGTCAGAAATCTTAGTCTTCTTCTGTTCTTCTTTATCAAACACTTAGCTGCTATTTTTGTCTGTCATATGAGCGAAAATGCGTTATTTATTTATTATTTTTATTTTATTTATTCTTTTATATCGTGGATTATATGGAATAAGGACTCTTTGTGCTTTTTTTTTTTACATCCAGTCCCCGTGTGTATGCAGTTTTGTAAATGTCATCTGTTTCCCACCGGCCCCACAATGGGCCTACTCTTACGAAAAGCGGAACAGGATTTAACGTGTGCCCAAGATGTTCTGCGTGCGTTCACACACGGGGCCTCGGTTTATAGTCTCATCCGAAGGACATGATAATGGAGTAAGCACTTGAGTGGGTTTTTTGCCTCCAGTCCCCGTGTGTACGCAGTTTTGTAAATGTTGTCACTGGCAAACCTAGTTCTGAGCTAGGGCTGAGTGATGAACGATCATCCTCTGATCGCTGATTTTGATTCCTCCCCTCCCTCCCCCCACTCCCCTACCACGTTAGGACATATAAAAAAAAAAATGAATAAAACGGTGAACTGACAACTAAAGCTTTGCATTAGCTGAAAAAAGGCCATCAGATATGAAAAACCATTACCGTTTTGAGTGCAGTGATATATCTATATGTATTATGTATATACGTCAGTGTGATGTGTGCGTGTGTGTGTGTGTGAACTTGACTTTATGACCATAATTGTTCAATGTAAGCTCTCTCTCTCTCTCTCTCTCTCTCTCTCTCTCTCTCTTGCTGTGTGTGTCTGATGTCTCAGTATGACGTTTAAGTATTTCAAAACAAAAGTTTGTAAAAATATCAAAACAAAGTTTCACAATGACGTTAATCAAAATTGATGTCATACCATCACGTCATCGCAATAAACACCCCCTGAGGAAGGCGAAAGCCGAAATATTGGGGAACCATAATATGCTGGTTGTTTTAATTTCCCTATGTGTTCTATATATATATATATATATTATTATTAATATATATATTATATTATATATATATAATATATGTATATGTATATATTTAAATTTCAGCTACCTGGTGCATTAAGTGAGAAAATCTGCGGGGGGGGGGGGGGGGGGGGGGGGGGGGGGGTGGGGGGGGGGGTATGAATGAATGTATGATTGTAGTGGGTGTGCATGTGTGGCAGATTTACTTCTGTTGGCATATAGTATTTTCACAGGTATACTTACCAAGGTCTATA